>JZKD02S0587928.1:269531-284862 GCA_000966675.3 Picea glauca
AACAATAATGAGTCATATTTACATCAAACAATATTGGGTCCATTACCCAAACCTTTGTGCTACAGGGCTTTCTTCAAGGGTTGACATCAATGACAACCAACCTTAATCAACAGGTACCTATGGTAAAAAAATTATGTTCTGGGTCATTATACTTCTGGAGATATAGCCTGTGGAAGATAGTTTTTTAACTCATCCAAAATTCAGTTTTAAACAAGTCATCTTGGATTTTTGCTATAACTATTTTTCTGGGAGGTCTCGGACAATGAAATTTTTTTAAGATTGAGGAACCATCTCCTAGTATAGGTGGTCCAAATTTCAGGTTCACTACACTTTCAGATATATAGTCCATGGAAGACAAGGATTTGACTAATCCTGGAATCCATTTTAAAATATCCATCTTGGCATTTTCGTTGTAACTTCTATTTTGTGAAGTTTCTGACTCTGAAATTTTCAGAATCCTAAGGAGACATAGCGAATTACATTTGAAAAAAAAATTCATATTTTGAATCATTACAAGTAGTGAGATATATCTCATGGAATTTAGGGTTGTTTACTAATCCTAAAATTAGTCTTAAACGAGACATTTTGGTATCTTTTCTATAACTTTTTATCAGTGAAGGTTCAAACTATGAAATTTCAGGGGTTTAATGAGTCATATCAGGGTAATATAGACCAAAATTTCAGACTTACAAGGGTTCAAAGTTCAAATATATATCCAAACAAAGATCACCCATCAAGTCATACTCCAAATTAAGGGTTTGAAAGGTATGTAACTTACAGTTGGCATAACTTTTTATTGGAAGATCTATTTTTGGTGATTCAAATTTTATGATAAAGAGGAAAAAGAGGAGCATTATTATTTTTTCACATGGCAAAGGTTTCTACAAGAAATGATATTGGTACTCCTCATAAAAACTCAAACATGACTTCCAAAGAAAATGAAGACTTTGAAAATAGGCTAACTCAATTAAAGAACCAAGTTGATGAAATAAATGTTAGTAAATTGAAAAAAGTGGATTTAACACATTCTCAGGAATACCTTAAAATATAATTGGAAGATCAAAAACAAAAAAAATGGATGAAAAAAAGAATGACATGAAAAAAAAAGATGGATGAAAATAAAGATGAAATACAAAAATCCATGAATTGATTGAAAAAATCCATGTCTTCCATGATCTTCCATGATCTTTCATGCTCTATATGAGAGACTCCCTAAAAGAGATATCAAAATGCAAGGAAATCATGAAAATAAGGAGAACAAGGTTGTTGAGACTCAATATATGTGGGGAGTATTTTATCACAATTGGAGAGCACCAATAATGAATTTCAAAATTATTAATCACTTCAAGATCCACATCATCAAGCTTCAAGTCAGCACCAATGAACTACTTCATTCCAAAGATCGAGATGAAGAAGTTTGATGGTAAATATCCTATAGCATGGATATTCCAAATGGAGCAATACTTTGATCTACACCAAGTGCCAAGCTTACAAAAGATATCTATTACATCCTTGTATTTAAAAAATGATCAATTTGTTTGGTATCAATGGCTTTGTGAAAGAAAAAAGAATTATATTATTTCTTGGTCCATTTTTACAAATGAATTGATATCACATTATGGGGATATTAAGAGCAATACAATCTTTAGTAAATTGATAAATCTTCGGCAAAAAGGTCCAGTTAAAAAACACATTCAACAATTCCAAAAACTGAGTATCATGGTAAAGAACATTCCTAATGATAATTTGTTAGATCTTTTTGTAGGCACTTTAAAGGACAACATTCAACATAAGGTGCATCTCTTCAAACCTAAATCCCTAGAGCAAGCTTTCAATATGGCAAGGAAAGTGAAAAACAAAAATATGGCTACTAGAAGGGTGGCCACTAACAACTATAGAGAGCACCATGCTCCCTCTCCTAACCCCTCGACAAGGTTGACACCTCAACAAATGGATGAAATAAAAGAAAAGAGACTATGTTTCAATTGTGACAACAAGTACAATAAGGGGCATAAATGTGGTGAGAAGAAATTATTCTGCATAGATTGTGAGGAAGAAGACCAAGAATTAGAACCATCATAAGATATAGATCTATAAGAGACTACTCCAATGATATATCGTCATGCATTGGTCGACATCAGTACTCCACAAACTCTCAATATACAAGGATACATCAAAAAGAAAAATGTAGCAGTGTTGATTGATTCTGGTAGTACCCATAACTTCATCAATTACAAATTAGCAAAAGATCCCAATTACTTTGTGTATACAACACAAGACTTTCAAGTAATGATTGTATATGGAGGTACCATAAATTGTTCTAGGAGGTGCCATAGTATTAAGCTCAATATGGGGGAATATTTTTTGGATAGTCTCATGATTGCCATCCAAATGGGAGGTGTTGATGTTGTATTAAGGATCCAATGGTTACAATCATTCGGAACGATGGCCCTTAATTTTCTAGATATTTTCATGAGATTTTCCTCAGAAGGCAAGGAAATTGAGCTTAGAGGTATCCAAGGGAAACTCTCTAAGGTGATAAGCTCTAATAGCATAACACAATTACTCAAAAAGGGACATTGTGGTGTAATTACACAATTGTTCTCACTAAATGTTCAAACATCTATATCCTCTGCTCCAATGGATCTCCAAATGGTTATCAACAACCATTCCAAGGTATTTGGAGACTTTCCTAAGCATCTTCCACCAACTCGAGGTCATGATTATGATATTCATTTGCAACCAAGAAGTCTACCACCTAATATTAGCCTTTACATGTATCCATGTGAACGAAAGAGTTAGATTGAGTGTACAATCCAAGAAATGTTAGAGGTTGACATCATTCAACCTAGCCAAAGTTTTTTCTCTTCATAAGTAGTGATGGTTACGAACAAGGATGATTCATGTCTTATGTGTCCAAATTATAGACAACTCAACAAAATTACCATCAAATATAAGTTTCATATTCTTGCCATTGATGAATTATTAGATGAATTGCAAAGAGAAAAAGTATTTACTAAGTTGGATATTTGTTCAAGATATCATCAAATCGTAATGAGGTGGGAAGATATTCCCAAAACAACCTTTAGAACACATGAAGGTCATTATGAGTTTTTTTATTATGCCATTTGGACTTACTAATGCACCTTTAACATTTCAAATCTCGATGAATTCTATTTTCAAACCCTTCCTTAGAAAATGTTAGTGTTTTTTGATGATATACTAATCTACAACAAATCATGGGAAGAGCATGTAGAACATGTTGGTGGAGTATTACAACTTTTGGAAGAGTAACAACTTTATGCAAAGACTTCCAAGTGTATCTTTGGGGTTAAAGAAGTGGAATATTTGGGTCATATAGTATCTCATGAAGGTGTAAACGTGTACCTTAACAAAATTAAATCTATGAAGGAATGGCCAATTCCCAAAACGTTAAAGAAACTTAGAGGATTATTAGGATTGGCAGGTTATTATCACAATTTTTTTAGGAACTATGGTCAAATAGAAACACCTCTAACATCATTATTAAAGAAGGAAGCATTTTCTTGGACTCAAGAAGCAACCCAAGATTTTGAAAAATTTATGGAAGATATGTGTACAACTCATGTCCTAACCACACCTGACTTCACAAAAACATTTATTTTGGAGTGTGATGCCTCGATCCATGGCATTGGTGCAGTTTTAATGCAAGAAGGAAGTCTCCTTGCCTTTGAATGAAACCAATTTAAATGAAGACACTTACTCAAACCAATTTATGAAAAATGAATATTGGTTATACTACACTGAGTTAAGAAATGGCGCCCTTACCTAATAGGAAGACACTTCAAAGTAAAAATAAATCATGATAGTTTGAAGTACTTCTTGGAGTAACAATTATCTTCAGAAGAACAACAAAAACAGGTTACAAAGATGTTGATTTATGACTTTGAAATTATCTACAAGAACAAAAAACATAATATTGTGGTAGATTCATTTTCAAAAAAAGAAGAAAAAAAAAGGGTTCTCTATGTGCTATTTCTATTCTGCAATATGATTGGGTGGAAGAAAAAATGATAGAATGGAAGCAATATCAAGAAGTATGCAATATCATTCGACAACTAAAAGAGGACCCCAGTGCATTAGATAAATTTGTATGGAAGAATGAATTGTTATGGTATCATGATCGCCTATATTTATGTAATAATTATCAACTCAAATAGAATGTCCTTTTAGAAATGCACACTTCTCCTATAGGAGAACATTCACGGTTCTTGAAAACTTACCATGGGATCAAGAAGGATTTTGGGGGGGAAGGTCTTAAAATTGATGTTCAAATTTTTTTGTATGAATGTGTGGTCTACCAATATAATAAGGAAGAGACACTCAAGACTCCAAGTCTCCTACAACCAATAGTTATACCATGTCAACATTGGGAAGAAGTTTCAATGGATTTTATTACAAGCTTACCCAAATATGAAGGAAAGACTAACATCATGGTAGTAGTGGATCGTCTGACTAAGTATGCCCACTATCTCTCTCTCTCATCCTTTTAAAGCGAGTATAGTAGTCGTAGCATTCATAGAAACAGTTCAAAAGCTACATGGAGTCCCCAAGATTATTGTAAGTGACAGAGATCCAATTTTCATTATAAATTTTTGGACTAAATTATTTTCTTGTTTGGGTACTCAATTGGCTCATATATTATCTTATCATCCTCAATCCAATGGGAAAACTGAGATTGTGAATAAATGTCTATAAGGATATCTTTGTTGCTTTAGATTTGATAAACAGACACAATGGGTAAAGTGGTCGCCATTGGCAGAATGGTGGTACAACACATCCTTCCATACTTCATAAAAAAAATCCCCATTTCTGACACTTTATGGATGTCATCCTCCATCCATCACATCTCCTTTGAAAGGGATTTCAAAGGTTCAGGAAGTGGAGGACCACATAGGGCACCCATAAGAGGTTCTTAAAATATTGAAGGACAACTTGGTTATGGCACACAATAGGATGAAACAACAAATCGATCAACATCACAGTGAAAGAGAATTTGAAGTGGGGGATTGGGTATTTCATAGGCTAGAACCATATAAACATATATCCCTCAAGCAACAAAAGAAAGACAATAAATTAACACCCAAATATTATGGCCCCTACAAGGTTTTGCAAATAATTGGAAGTATGGCTTATAAATTGGAGTTGCCTCCATCTTCACATGTACATCCAGTCTTCCATGTTTTTTTATTAAAGAAGATAATCAACAATAAGATCCTAGTTCAAACTATTTTACCAGAGATTAATGAAGAAGGGAAAATCACATTAGAACTAGAAGCAATCCTTGAAACAAGGATTAAGTAGTTGAGAAATCGAGCAATTACTAAGTATCTCATCAAATGGAAGAGCCTACCAATGGAAGAGGGGATATGGGAAGATGAGTTCTTCATGCGAAAACACACATGGTTAGTCAAGCGTTGAGGACAACACTTGTCTGAAGGGAAGGGGAATGTTAATCCCTAGACAAAGCCCCATGTTATGTATAAAGCTCCTTATTAAGCCCTATATATTGAATTATTATAATTCTAGTGTTATATGTGTATGTCAACTAGAACCCTTCATTGCACCCTTTCATTATAATTGTACCCTTTGTCTCATATATATATACCAAGGAGACCAAGTATTAGGACCATTTTATCTCATATCATATTGTATTTTAAATTGGATATATTGTAAAATGAGGTTTCACCATCGAAGTGGATTGTATTTATTAACTCTTTATCATTTTATGAGTCAAGGAAGCTTAAAGAACATGAAAGAAATTATGCTACCCATGACTTAAAACTAGCAACCATATTTCATAGCTTAAAAATATGGAGGCATTGTCTTATGGGCAGGAAATTTGAGTTAAAGACAGATCATAGTGGTCATAAACACTTGTTTGAGAAACCCACATTGAATGCCAGACAAACTAGATGGCTGGAATTTCTCAATGAATACAACTTCAATATCAAACATATTAATGGAAAATAGAATAAAGTGGTTGATACACTCAACAAGAGGGTGCATGAAATGCATGTTGCAGCCATTAGTATATGCATGAAAAATTTAAAAGACATAATTCTAGAAGCTATAACAACAAACCCAGATTATGCACAAGTTAAATAAATCTTACAACAAAATAATGTACAATAGAAATATAAATATTATAAGATGGGAAGAAGACACAATCCTCTTGTTCATGGACAAAGTTTATGTTCCTAACACTCAAGAATTGAGAAATATGGTGCTGAAAGAAATGCATAATGTACCCTATGTTGGACATCCAGGGTACTAGAAGACAATTACAACAGTAAGAAACTAGTATTTTTGGTCGAGAATGAAAAAAGATGTGGATGATTACATAGCCAGGTGCATGGAATGTCAGAAAGTGAACAATGAACACAGGCATCTGGTGTGATTGTTACAACCATTTCTCATTCTTGAATGGGAATGGGAGGTGCTTACAATATATTTTATCACCAAGTTTCCAAGAACAACAAGGCATCATGATTCCATCATGGTGGTGGTGGATAAACTTACAAAAGTTGCTCATTTTATATTAGTGAAAATGACTCACAAGGAAACCAATATTGCAGGAAGGAAATTGCAAGGCTACATGGTGTGCCTAAGGCAATAGTGTCAGATAGAGATCTCAAGTTCACTTCTAACTTTTGGAAGGGATTGTTTAAGTGATTTGGGACTAACTTGAATTTGAGTACAACATATCATCGATAGTCAGATGGAAAAATAGAAATGACTAATTAGATAATTGAAGATATGTTAAGAATGTATGTGATGGTCAAGCTTTCCAAGTGGGAAGATTACCTTCATCTAGTTGAGTTTGCTTATAATAATAAGTATCAAGAATCATTGAAGATGATTCATTTTGAAGCCTTATATGGCGGGAAATGCAACACACCAGTAAGTTGAGATAACCTAGCAGACATAACAGTTATTGGGTCGAATTTACTAAAGGAAATGGAAGAGCAGATGGTAAAGATCAGACATAATTTGAAGGTTTCACAAGACATGCAAAAGAGTTGTGCAAATAAAAGTAGGATATACACGGAATCCAAAGTGGGTGAGCATGTGTTTCTAAAAATAAAAGCTAAGAGGAGCTCACTAAAATTAGGAAGTTGTCCAAAATTGGCAACGAAATATTGTGGGCCATTTGAAGGTTTAGAGAAGATAAGCCCATTTGCATACATGATTGCATTGCTTACATCCATGAGAATTCATAATGTGTTTCATATATTTTTATTGAAGAAATATGCGTCTAATCTTAACCATGTGATTGATTGGACTATGTTCCAAGTGGAGCACGAAGGGGACTTTCAAGTGGAACCAGTGCACATCTTAGATCGGAAAGTCAAAGTGCTTAGGAATAAATCCATTAGCCTGGTAAAGGTTCAATGGGTCTGCTACAGTCATGAAGATGCTATGTGGGAGCATGAGGAGACCATGTGGGAGGAGTGCCCGAAAGTTTTTGAAAATTTTGAAGAAAGTGAATGTATATTGTATACAAGTGTGCAAGGCTCCATTTTGGCAGTTGGAATTCCTGGAGCCACATCTCAGAGATTTATTGTCTAATCTATGTTGAATCCCTAAAAAGAAAGTGGTTAAGGGATTGGGGTGTAGAGAAGGGGTTACACTTCCTTAGGTTGTGCAGGTTGAGGGGAACAAGAGATTGTTGATTGGAATTGTTGCATGAGTTGTGAACTTGCAGAAGTACCAAGTACTAGGATGTAAATTTTGTATATGTATGTCAGTACGTTGTTATGCACCAAGGACGATGCAATTTGTAGGGGGGAGGGGAATGTAGCATCCTCATTTTTAATCCTCAAATTAGCGATATGTAATGTAAATACAATATATGGTTGCGGGCCTGACTATGTAATATGTAAACATTGTATATTGAAAATAAAAAAATAAATGTATCGTCGGCTGTAGATGAACACATACAAAGTAATGGTGACTAAGTTTCCACAGGAGAGGGGAGGGTCTAAGAGAGGGTCTAAAAGAGGGTCCAGGGAGAAATTACCCATGTCTATTAATCTCAACCCACTTTCTAAAATTATCATTGTGTATAAACCTTCTAATTTTCCTCTTGAGTGTATCAAAGCCCAATTATTAAACACATATAAGAGGGTGGGTGTGAAAATTCACATCCCATAGTTATGAGAGCATTGGGGTTGAGTACAATCAACATTGGGGACTGTGAGAGTCAACTTGTATGGGGGGAAAATAAATTTGTATGGGAAAAAAAAACAGTTTTTACATGCAGTTTTTGGGACAACAAAGGAGAACATAGTATGGGAGCTTGGAGGCAACTATAATGGGCACCTGTGGTAATTGTTTGGAGCTGCAAATGCATGAAGAGGTAGGTTGTTAGGCCTATAGAGTGAGATTTTGAGAGAGAAATTACCCTACAATAGTGATATTGTTGTTGTGAGTTTTTCTTGCAATTGACATTCCTAGAATCTCCAACAAGAGATATTCTTAGCCAACTTGTATTGGAGCCCTAGAGGGAAGTGGGAAGGCCTAAGGGATTGTGTGCAGTGAAGGGGGGTCCTATTCCTTGGGTTGCACAGGCTGAGGGGGGAAGAGAGCCAGTGGATTGGAATAATCGTAGGAGAATTAGTTTATTGTGGGTTGTGTTGGGCTGTGAGTGGACAGTAGAGAGACACCCCTTTATTGTGGATCTATAGCCCCAACTCGGGTGTGATTTGTTGTTGATATTTGGAGCAACAAATCTATGGTTGCGTGGAACGTCTGTCCCATGCAACCAGTTACACATTTGGTTTAAAAGATAAGTGTTTATCTATGTTACATTGTTTATATCTCTGAGTTTTATTTGTTATGCATACACTATGTTCTTGAGTAAATTATATGTTGATGTGTATTGTATAAATGGTTGCATTCATAATGTTTAATTTCCTCCACATGTGTGCCACTTAGGGTACACTTCAATAAAGTGTTGTACCTTGATCATATAAATGTTTAAATATTTCTTTTAATAAACTCCACCAAAACCAAAATTATAACAAAAAGGAGACCATGGAATATATAAGTGCTAGGCTACTAACCATGAACCACATCCACATCCAATGTTGAAAAGAAACATCCAATGACCATCAACCAATACTAGAAAAATTGATACTCTCCCAACCAAACCAAAGATCTCCAACTAAAGATGCCTTTTACCAACATCCAAACATAAAGATGCCTTTTACCAACATCCAAACATTTTGAAGGATAAGATTCTCATATCACACTCCAAAAACCTATATGGGTGGTATCGATGAACAAGCCCATGACAAATAGGATCAGTTCAAGATGATCCTAAACCCACAACTAATTGGCGATCCACCTGCCGGCGTAGCAGGCTGGATATTGGCCGCCCAACTAATTGACCATTAATAACAAAAGCCTCCTAACATCACCGAGCATTTTTTTCTAAATTACTGTTTAATAAGGTATTTAGTGCTGGCCAACTAGCCGGGTTGTTTTTGTAATTTTGCTTAAGATATGTAACCAGAACGGCAAACACTTCAATTCATATTACAACCACCTTAATTTTGGTGCAAACCGAGGCCACTATAAGTACTTGATGCTTTTTCGCTTTTAATAATTTCTTTGTATCAGGTGTTCCCACCCTCCCCCGTACCGATAAGATTGCTCTTCAGTCATCCATCCATCAATCCCCCGCAATTCCACGAGACAGAAGAATCCCATGTTCATATCAATCGGTCTATAAATCAGATCGATGCGTGTTAACCTCCAATCGATTTCCCAGTAGCAGCCATTGTTTCTCAGATCGCGTTGCAGGCAGCGTGAAAGATTAGGAAGATAAGATTGGTTGGCGTGGTTGGGAGCGATCGATGAGGTGTTTGCTTCTTTCCTTCTGGTGATGCCCTTCTTGCCCTAGCCCTAGAAGGGTCGTTCATTCCGAAGGAAAAATATGCAGAACACCTGATCGATCCTCCCACCTACACCAACGCCATCTCCATATTCTTCCTCAACCGCCTACCGAATTAAAGAAAGAATGGAAAAGGAAGGGGCCAGTTGAAACCTCACAAGGCCTACAAGTAAGGTGGTTTTTTTCGCCCAGGCAACCAACTTGTGTGTTTGGCTAAGGATTAACATTCTCCCACCCTTCGTTACTTTCATTACTGTTTGGATCATATCTGTCCTCTGTGTCTGCACAATAAACATTCTCAAGATATTCCCATTTCTTTTTCTGTTTTCCGAGTCATCATTTTATGAGAAATCTATCCTTATATGTGTGTGTTTTTCAATACAAAACTATTGATTCACCAGTCTTTTATCTTTTCAACTTTTAACTATTTATTGATTGCAGAGCATCAGTTATATTTCATATTATTGTAATCTTACAAAACATATGAGGAATATTATTCAGAGTGCAAGCAATATAGTTTATCTTTATGTTTTTTTTTTCCTTTCAGAATTTGAATTTTTTTTCTTAAGTATATTGTAGCCTAGACGCACAGCCTAGGGCTTGTGGCTATTTAGATAGGCGGATTTTACAAACTTACAACTTTTCCCTCTCTTTACATCTTATACTGCCTCTTTTTCTCTTTTTCAACCAGCGATGCATCCTTTGTTTGGACTGAGGACTATGAAATTCCAGATCATGTACAACGGCTACTACATCCAGGTCAGCACAGTCTGTTTTTTCCACTTCAATATAGCCCTTTCATCGAGTGGGGTATGGCTGTCAAGACTAGGTCATTGTGGTGGTAAGCACCCAATCTTACCAGACCACAACCTGATGGATGTATTGCCTCCTTTTATTGATACATGATTTTCTTATCAAGATCCGAGTGCTACTTTGCGAACTAGAAAATAGTGAATACAGAAACAAAAATGAAACGAGACTCGCTTAGTGGTCACCATAGAAAACCTTAAACTAAGTGCCTCATTGGAGGTAGGACTACAGTAGTACTCAGACAAAATTTTGCCTCATTGAGGGTATGACTACAGTAGTAATCAGATAAATTTTTGGACAAAAATCTTGTTTTGAAATGTTCTTTGAGTGTTTTATTAATGAAATATTATGTACATTAAGATTATGATAGAAAAAGGAGTGAAAAATACTTGCTAAGGAATTCCATATTATCGATCTGGAATCACCAAACAAAGCTGCCCGCCAGTGCAAATGTCCATGAAAATTAGAGCCCAACAATATAACATTTTCCCAAGAGATTTTAACTTTGAGGAAATGGGGCAAAGGCTTTTGGCCAGCCGGGCTTTGGAGGGGAGACCTTGGTATATCATCAACCAATTTGTATTTTAAAAAACATTCCAAACAAAGCTACCCACCAGTGCGAATGTCCCTGAAAATTAGAGCCCAACAAGATAACATTTTCCCAAGAGATTTTAACTTTGAGGCAAAGGCTTTTCGCCAGCCAGGCTTTGGAGGGGAGACCTTGGTATATCATAACCAATTTGTATTTTAAAAGACATTGCATATACTCTTCTGTTTTTTTCGTTTTTTTCATTTGTTTTTAGTTGTTGATGTAAATAATTATTCTATATGTATAAGAAGTATCTTAAAACTTTTTTGAAAAATAAATTCATAGAGTTATAAAAACAAAATCCCCTTGAACAATTAAATCTATCAGAAATCATCAAGGCTCCTCAACTGGAAAATCATCTCAAGTGACTGTCTATAAGTCATAATATTAGGGATGCAAATTAAAGTTTAACAGCATAACAGGTCTCTGTTTAGATTACATATTACATGTGGGAAATTAAAGTTTAACAGCATTACAAGTCACTGTTTAGATTACATATTACAAGTGGGAAAACGGGACTGCAGGTCTCTTAAGACATTTCATCCTTTTTTGATATCCTTCATATATCGGTATTTTGAGCAGGCTTAATTATTTTTGGACTCTTTTTCTTATAGATCTGGGCAAAAGATCGCGTATTTTATTTTATGATTTTGTATTATGGTTTTGGTAGTTTTCTATTTGAAGCATCGATCTATTGAGCTTTGTAAGAAAGTTAAAACCTGGATTAACTATTTTTGATTATTTGGTATTTTCGATCTATATTTCTGACTGGAACCATATTATAGACATGAAAATGTAAAAAAATTATACTCTATTATAATTTCGAGCAAATTTTCTATTGGAAAAAAAATCTATGTTTAAATTACCTTCACATAACATATACTTTAAGTATTAATGTCTACTCGTGCTCATGATAGTGCCCATGACTGGCCAATCGGAACTATACAAAGTACATAACCGCAGTACATAGCCGAGCAAGTATTTAAATTTTTATTGAAGTGATAAGGCTTTTGTGTAAGTCGACATAGCAACAATTTACATTGGTTTTGCTTGCTTTCGCTTCCTTAATTATGGCTTCGAGACTAAAAATCATAAAATGCCACAAGTGGGGTGATTTCTTCTAAAAGCTGCTTGGCCTTAGTGTGCATTTGGAGATGGAGTCATTGATTATTGTGGCAGAATTTGGTCATTGTGTCCATTCGTGATAGTCTGATGATGACTTGGTTTGTTTTGATTTTTGGATTTATAACTGGGATGGATAATATGAGGGGTCCAGGAGGGGGAAAACCGAAAGGGACTATGTAGTCGGAAAGTTCTGCAATATGAACAATGGAAACCATTAGACTATGTTTAAGAAATTCAACTTTCAAGCTTTTTGTAGCGTGGTCTTTATTAAATTGGTGTTTGAAGATGGTTTGCATAATCATGTGATCAACAAAGAAATTCAAATGAAAACAAAGAAATTCAAATGATAGCTAGGCAGTTTGGGATTCACAATAATAGATGGTTGGTTGGGGATGTCATGCAATCAGGTGGAATACTTAAACCAGGTGTTTGAATCGGCAATGGTGCAGATGGACTTTATCAATAACAATGTTTTAGGGTTGAATTTACGCTGCCAATGGACCCCTTTCGTATGTAAAGGAGGTAGCGGTGTTTCTTTTTTCCGAGTATGCTCAGGTAAAGATTTTGGGCTAGCTTGGCTTTTATGGGTCTATGGGCGAATATATATTTTGGTAATCTCCGCATGATATACTAAGAATTTTGAGAACAAAAGCCATGCAGAGTGAAGGGATTGGAGGTGTATATGGAATGGAAAAAGCATCTAAAGCTGTCAAAAAAATAGTTTGGGAGAAACAGTGGACTCTCTCTATAGGAACTCTGGTTTCATATATGCAAGAAAGACTGGTTTTAAAGATTTGTTGTATATTTCAATCAAAAGAGTCGTCGAAAGGAATAGTAAAATGTTGATGCAGGTGAGAGGGCCAGGGTCTAAATGAGGTTAGTTTAGAGGGTCCGAAAGGAGATCAGCTTGGCTTTTATGGGGCTATGGGAGAATATATATTTTGTTAATCTGTGCATGATACTAGGAGTTTTGAGAACAAAAGCCATGCAGAGTGAAGGGATTGGAGGTGTATATGGAATGGGAAAAAGCATCTAAAGCTGTGAAAAAAATAGTTTGGGAGAAACAGTGGACTCTATTGGAACTCTGGTTTCATATATGCAAGAAAGACTGGTTTTAAAGATCTGGTTTCATATACCTGAATGAGAGAAATGGTTGGTGCCATTGAGGATGATCATCACTTTGTTTTCTATTTTAAAAATGAAAATTACTGAAAAGAAATACAAAATTAGAAACAACCACCCGGGGATCAAGAATACTGGATGTTGAATACGCGTGGGTGAACACATTTCAACCGCAATAGCTCCCTTAGAAAATGAAAGTAGGTGGATCTACCTGAGTGAGAGAAATGCTTGGTGCAATTGAGGATGACCATCACTTTGTTTTCTAAGATAAAAGTGAATATTACTGAAAAGAAATACAAAATAAGAAAAAAGTTTTATCAAAATCAATTTAATTACTATGGATAAAAAATACTGCACTGAATGTAATCGCGCCTCCGCAAATTATAAACTATGGAATGGTTACATAAGTATAATGACATGCATGAACATGAAATTTTTATGATACTGGATCTCTCCCCCTCCTTGGATACGTAATGAATTTGTGTCCTTGGATGCATCTTGGATCTTTCTTGGATCCTCATATAGAAATGATATAGCATGGATTTGTTCAAGATCCGTATTAGATCCATTTGAGATAACATCAGGATGAATCTCGTGTTGTATCCCCTTCCAAGAAAACAAAAAGAAGACTAAAATGTTAGATAAAACATTTTTAACACAATTTCAACAACTAAACAAGTGAATATATGGAATTAGACTTGATTTGTGCATACAACCACCTGTCATTCAAACCCATAAACAATTGCATAAGGGTTTAGGCATGGAAATCTGTTCTTGGTTTTTGTGAGGTTATTGGGGCAACTTACTTCAAGCTTCTCCATGGAGTTAGATTTAGAAATTTGATCATATTTTAAAACAATATATATAGGTATGTATGTTTACAGTCGTACTTTTATACTAGTTTTGTCGAGACATATCTGGTCCAAAATTATCTAAAACTGGCATATCTGCTTCTGTTCACATACCTCTATCTTTAGATTCTAATAACTATGTAAAATTTGCATTCTTTCAATGATTTGTAGGTCTGAAACTTATGTGCTAATAATACCAATTATACCATTGATTCATTTCATCTGTCAAAGGAGCATCATGGACTGTATATAACCAAAAACAGATCATACTGGAGTTTTATTTCTCATTTCGCTAGATTTGTCATTCCATTTGACAAGGACATTGGCAAGGTTTGCGTACAGAAACAATGAATTATAACTAATAAAACAACAACAAATCCGATTGGTTGGAATGGTAACTGCTTGTAAACAAAATTAAATATAGAACCGACATAACATGTTTACATGGTATCTGCATAAAACTAGTCAGTGAAACTCTCCAAAAATCCGCCAAGTAATCTCTTTAAAAAGCCAACTTAACAATAACAACCATCTGGCTGATGTTGCACGGGACCGTCCCTCCCAAAAAAAAACCTGTGTACCCGCTGTCCCCGTGTTTCGGGGACTTGGGGACCCTTAGGAAACTTACCCAAATTGTTGGGGACTCCATTGGGGACTCGGGGACTTGTTGGCCATCCCCAAGACGTTCTGGATAGATTTCAGGGATGTTCCGGACAGATTTTGAGGATGTTCTAGGTAGATTTCAGGGATTTTTTTGGGCAGATTTTGGGGATATTCCAGGCATATATCTTCAGTCTTGAAAATCATGGAAATTGATGATTGGACAATAAGATTATTTTTCCCATCCATTATTTTTGTATTGCATTGAATCTAAATCTGTTGTAAAAGTTGTAG
>JZKD02S0587951.1:0-16087 GCA_000966675.3 Picea glauca
TGAGAACTACCTTTACCCTTCTTCCTTTGAATAAGGGTTTCTGATTTTTCCTCCACAAGCTTTTCAATGCTCTTACCCTTCTTCTTTTGAATAGGGGGCTTAGGTAAGAATTGTTCTTTGAAAACATCCTTAGGAATTGATGACCTTGTGAAAGGTCTTTTACCTTTGATTTCAACTACTGGAGGAGAAGAGGGAAAGAGGAGCTTATTTCCTTTATTGGATGCAGCTTTGGTAGAAGAAGGAACCTCTTCTAACCTTGGTGGAGGAGGTGGTGAAAAATCTCTATGTGGAGAAGGACAAACTTCCTCCTCAGCCTCTATGACCTGCTTGTTGATCTCTAGAATTTGAATAGGGGTTCTGCCCTTTCTCTTCCTACTGGTCCCTGCTTTAGAAGTACTGGTGGGTGAAAAAGGACTTGCCTTCTGTGATTGAGGAGTTGGTGCTAGATCCAACTTGAAATGAGAGGTAACCAAAAAATGTTCCCATGAAATCTCTTTCTTACCTAATTCCTCAAAGACTAGCATTTTGATTAATCCAGAGTGGAAAAGGCTAGAATCCACATCTCTAGATTTGGCATGTATCAAGTCTGAAATTTTACTTATACTCCTCAACAAGTAATAAGGAACATTCATCTCAACCTTACCAGTAAAATGTAGCAACAACCTTATATGGTACTGGTACAAGGTGTTGAATCTCCCTTCACAAGTAAAATGTCTCTGTATGATTTTCAGTAATTTTTCAAATTGTTCAATCAATTGACTCTTTGGCATACTTTTGGACAAGTCATTGGATTGATATTCAGGTTTAAAAACATCTTTTTCATAGGTTGAACTCAAAGCCATGGATTTGAACGACCTTTCACCTGTAATGGGGATCCTTGTTGCTGCTGAGATAGAGGCTTCAATAACCTCAAACTCCAAATTACCAACCTTGGTTTTCTTTCCATCAAACTATAGTGCAAACTATCTTGCTGCCTCTGGATGGCCTCTTGGCATGTTCTGATAGAAAGAGAGGCACCCTACTCTTTGAAAGGCCTCTCTTGCTTTGGGTTATGTATCAAAAAGATGCATGTCCATCGGTTCTGTTCTGACCACCTTGCCACCTTTGTGTGTATTCCTCGATTGAGGAGTCTCCATGGCTCAAAATGAGGGCTTTTGAGAAGTTTAAGGGATGGTAATGACCAGGAAGGCTTTGAATAGATAAGGCTAACTCTTTCGACAGACTGATGCTAGTAAGCCAAGATAGAATTTTTAGGAATTAAACCCTTAGGCTTGTACAGGTATTATGAAGTGTAAATAGTGAGGAGGTAGTATGAATTTGGCCCTCTGCAATTGAGTGAAATGCCAAACCCCAAGGTGAAAGGAAGCAAGGAAAACAGAGTTAGTTTGAGCAACTCCTCTGGGTAGTGCAACGCATACACAGAGGATAGGATATTTACAAGCTTGCGACCTTAATGGTTAAAGAAGACAGCAGTGATCAGACCCTAGATACAGGTAAAGAGATTTACAGGTCTGAAGAAGAGAAAAATAAGGTTACCATGCAAATATGGATCCCTTACTACTGTGCAAGCTTAGCAAAATGGAAACCCGAACACAAATTTCCTGTGAAAATTAATACGCAGAGGAGGTAAAATGAGAAACATGTGCAATGGACACCTGTTAAGATATTCAATGCAATATTAGGATGAACTTTGAGAAAACCTCAACCCTGGAATATTTCTCAGCATCAGATTTGGTTGACATGCGGTCGCCTGATCAGAACTTATGAATTTGCGTAGCGTAGCACTGTTTAGTCTCTCAAATTAAAAATTGTTACCAAAGCTCATAAATGAAAAATCTTTGAAGGAATCTGTAACCGACTTCTAGCACTAAAAACAAGGGACATGACATCAGTTGTGGCAATCATGGCTCAAGGTGGAAGTGTGATGAACGTGATAGGTGCTACAGAGCTGCCTGATGAGTAGGCAGTGCATCCACTTCAAAATGTGATTAGAAAGGTAAGCGAGGACATTGAGGTATGCCTATGAGGTCATGTGTGAGGAGAGAGGAGTGTCACATCAATCTAGTCATGGGAGGGATCGACCTAGGGACAAATCATGAAGGGGAACAAAATTAAACATGAGCTAGAAATGGTTTAAGGATCAAATTAGAGCTAAGACTCAAAACATTTAATCATCCAAGTGGTCCTACCAATCAAAAATTTTAAAGGGATGAGACCTTAAAAGAAAAAATTAAAAGCTAAGGCTTAAAAAAGGATTGCAAACAAACTAAAAAGACCCAAGGCAATTTAGTGTGATAACACAATCTATAGTATTATGTATACCATTTTCAGATCCACACAACAAATATTCCATGTGGAGCATGCTCTACAAGTTTTCTCTATAGAATAAGCCAGAATTTAACAAGCTATGTGTTTTTTGCTATAACTCCCTTTCTGAGAGGTTCCAAGTAGTGAAACATGGAGGAAGTGCATAAAATCAACTGAAGAACATTGTGTACTATTTTTGAATATTTATTCATTACTGGTACATAGTTATGATTATTTCAAGTTAGGGTTGTTGACTAATCCAAAATTAGTCATGTGAGACTAAAGTAAATTTTGATGAAAATGCTAGTCTCTTGTTGTTAAAGTTAATGAAGGTTTGCAAGTATGTGATAATATACCCCAGGTCTATTACAGAGTTACAAATCATATTTGGATGATGAAATTGATGAGGGATTTTGGTTGAGGTATATATTGGGTACATGGTGGAGACAAGTAGTTGATGAGTTGGCATATAAATGAGGTGTATAGTTGATGATGTTGGTACAGTTTGATGAGTCATAGTTTATGTGTATTTGATGCATGATTGGTACATATTTGGTGAATGGTTGATGCACTCGTTGATGGTAGAGGTTGAGGTACATGTTGGTGCATGGTTGATGCACTTGTTTATGGTACAGGTTGATTACAGGTTCTTTGGTACAGGTTGTTACAGGTTGTTTGGTGCAGGTTGATTGGTACAGGTTTACAACAGTATATCTCACAGTGATAGTGTGACATTGGTTCCATCATTCTACTTATATTTCAAGGTGGCCGGACGGGGCAAGAACAGGGGGTTGTAGCCACCTTCCAGTTGTAGTCGAAGAACATAAGGGGTTGCAACCTCCTTCTGGTTGTAGGCAGAGAATTGAGGAGTTGGAGCTTCCCTAAGGTTGTAGCCTGAGAAAATAGGGGGTTGGATCCTCCTTCCAATTGCAGCTAGAAAACAAAGGAAGTTAGTGCTTCCAATGAATGTAATTCTTAAAGACATATAAGAAAAAGTATTTCATGGTTTTCTCCTGCTTTGGTTTTCCACGTAAAAACACTGGTGTATTGTATATGTGTATGATTGCTCATTTTTTCATTGTTTATTTACTCTAAAACTATTGGATGATAATGATACATTGATATAACACTTGCATTTTATGGTTAAAAATGATTGCATTTCTCTATTCCTGATTCACCTCYTCTCTCAGTAATCCAACAATCGATTTYAGAGTGGGTTCCTTTAGAAATCAGTTTAACCACTGGAAGGAGATCATGGATTATTATGAGAGTGGAGTACTGTTGTTTAATGGTCAGAATGGGTTAAAGTATGAGATATGGAGTAGAATCACAGAAGTGTTTTTATAGGCACAGAGGAATTATATTTTGCTATCAKTCATTACAGKATATGATAGTTCAAAASGGAAAAGACTATAGCCAAGAAGGAATTGAAGAAGAATAACAAATAGCAATGGATTTCTTCTGGGAAGGATTAACTAATCTGGTAAGAGAAAATGTTGGTAAATKTTCATCAGCCAAAGAAGTTTGAGATAAGTTACATGACATATATTCTTCACCCATCACAGATTTAGAAAATGCCAAAGAAGATGCAGGTATAGATCAAGAAGAAATATGTTCACCATGTCAAACAGATTCAAAAGATGAAGAGTACATAATCAACATAGGTATGTTATTTTTCTTTAATTGTGAAAAACATAGACATATTGAAATAGAATTCCATGAAGGAAATGAGACATAAAAAATAATTGAAAAATAAGACAATTATGAAGCAGAATTGATTAGTGCTTTATATGAACTAAGAAAAGAAAGAGAAGAAAACAAGTCACTCAATAAATAATTGATGAAACAAAAGGAAAGTGTTCACATTTTTTAAGAATCCCAACAGGTCATCGAGAACTTAAGAACTCGGCTAGAAGAAGCTAGAAAGATCGAAGAAAATATTGAATATCAAAGCAATATTTGGAAGCAACATAGCAACACAGAAGGAAGAAGAAGAAATGAGAGAGAATATATTGATAGATCATCTTAAGGAAAGAACAAACGATCTAAACCAACTTGAGGCAGAGTTTGGTTAAGAAGAGAAAGGACTTGAAGAAGAAATAATCACATTAAAATCCAACTTGAAGAAGCGAAAAGAACAGAAGAATTCATGAAGTCTCAGATAATGAAGAAAGAAGAAGAGGTTGAGAAGATTGAATAAGAAGCTGTCACATTGAGAATTAAAATCGTCAAGCTCAACAAGAATGTTGAAGAGACAGAAACATCCACATCAGTCATAGAGAATGAAGAGAAACACTCTAGGTTGCTAGAAAAAAAGAATGAAGAAAACAGAAAGAGTTATGCATAAGTACTCAAAGGAAGGAATCATGGTCAACTAGAATCTAAGAAAACTATTGAAGATACATCTTCAAGAAGACCATTCATGTTCAATCCACAAAGAAACTTCAATCATGATCATGATCAGTGAAGGAAGAAATTCAGAAGGACTACACCACAAAGAAGATCATTCATTCCTAGGTATGTAAATTTATTTTATGGTCATTGTTTTTATTGTACTAATTTTGGACATAAGGTTGGAGATTGCAGGGATTATAAAATAAATGTTCAAGCAAGAAATGTCTATGTGGCCCCACGTAACATTGAATTTTAAAAATGTCATAACTATGGACACATAAATAGTGATTGTAGAAGCATGATCGATACTTCCATGAAACAGAACATTGATATTAGATATAAGAATGTATTTATAAGAAAACACGAAGAGTGGGTAAACAAATTCCAGGTCCCAGAGATCGCAAGATTGGAAATAAAATGAGATGAAGAATATTCTACAGATAAAAAAAAAGATGTCAGATACAGAAAGGTTTGGAAAATAACTGAAAGAAAATAAGGACAGGTAAATAATGAAAATGTTCAAGAGATTGTACTTTCAGGCATTGTAGTGAAAGATGAATCCACAGACAAAAAAAAAGAATTTAGAGATCAGAGAGATGATGAATCTACCAATGAAGATGATAATGAATACACATCAGAGAAGGAATTGTTATGAGCCATTTGTCTTAGAAACTCTCAGGTAATATGAATATTAGACAGGGGGAGTCTATGTGATAGTTGTGACAGACCAAAGAACCATCCTTCGAGAAACTTGCAGAGTTTGAGTAGACAAATCCATAGTCAGTTAGCATAAGTATAATTAGTTGTAGTAGTGAACACTTCATGATAGTATAGTGACAAATGGGTCAGCATTATGGAAGTTGTGTAGTAGAGTATTTAACAATATGGATAGAGATGGATTCATAAGAACACTTAGCATGTCTGGACAGATATATGACAGTGGATGAAAGAATGGATTCATAGATTGGTTCAGAGAGTGGCTTAGAGACAAAGGAACATTATCACAATGGATGGTAATTACATAGGAAATGGCTCGAGCAATGATAATAGATTCCAAATTGACAGATATATTTTGGACACATGTAGTGCATACAATAGTTCACATTCAAAATAGAGTAATTCTCAGAAAAAACAATGAAAAAACTCCCTACGATCTATGGAAAGGAAGACCAACAAATGTGAACCACTTCAGAGTCTTTGGAAGCAAATGCTACATCAAAAGAGAAGATGGCAGAATGGGAAAGTTTGACTCTCGTGTGGCAAATGAGTACTTGTTGGTTACTCAAGTACAAGGAAAGAATACAAGTGTTACAATCTGAGATTGAACAAAGTTGTGGAAAATATCAATGTAGCAATTGATGGAACAAGTGGACGAGAATCAAAGGAAGAAAAAAATGAATCAGTGGAACAACTTTGCAAAGAAGAAGAAAAATATGAATAAGAATTAGAGGAAGATGAAGAATATTAGACAGAAGTAGAAGAACAAGTTCAACAAGTGCCTCCAAAGACACCTAGCAAATGAGTATAGAAGAATCATCCTTCAGATCAGATTATCGAAAACAATGATGTAGGAGTTGAGACTAGAAGAAGAATCCATTCACCAAAACAAATTCACCTAGCACTCTTATCTATGATTGAACCAAGCAGTTTTGAAGAGGCCATAAAGGATGAATTATGGAATAAGGCCTTGGATGAAGAATTGGATCAAATAGAGAAGAATGACACTTGGGAATTGGTTCCAAGACCAAAGAATAAGAATGTGATTGGAACAAAGTGGGTTTTCAGAAGTAAATTGAATGAAGATGGACATGTTACAAGGAACAAAGCTAGATTGTTATGTAAAGGATACACACAGGTTGAAGGAATCAACTTTGAAGATACATTTTCCCTAATTTCCAGAATGGAAGCAATCGGATTTCTCTTAGCTTATGCATGCTCCAAGAATATTAAAGTGTATCATATGGATGTGAAATCATCTTTTTGAACTGAGAACTTGAAGAAGAAGTCTACATTGAACAACCAGAAGGATTTCAGTTGTCAAAGAACACAGATTATGTGTGTAAATTAAAGAACGTCTTGTATAGTCTAAAACAGGTTCATAGAGCATGATACTCTAGACTGGATAAATATATACAACATGCAGGGTTCAGAAAAGGAAGTGCAGACAAAAACCTCTACATCAAGGTAACTCAATATGGTGTTTTATTAATTGAAGTCTATGTTGATTATATTATTTTTGGAAGTACTAATGACATGTTAAGCCATAAATTTTCAAAGGATATGCAGAATGAATTTGAAATGTCATTACTCGGAGAACTATCCTTCTTTCTAGGTCTTCAGATACATCAAAACAACCGAGGAATTTTTATTTCTCAAACTAAGTATATTAGAGAAATGCTAAAGATGTTTGGAATGGAAGATTGCAAACTAGTTAGCACTCCTATGCAAATCAATTACAAGTTGAGAAAATATGATGATTCAAAGTATGTAGACTAGAGGCAATACATGTCAATGATTGGTAGCGTACTATATGTGACAACATCCAGACCAGATGTAATGCAGGCAGTTGGACAGGTAGCATGATTTCAAGAAACACCAAAGGAATCACATGTCTTAACAGTGAAGAGGATTTTCAGATATCTCAAAGGAACAAAAGAATTTGGATTATGGTATCCAAAAGGAAAGGATCTATCACTTATTTCCTACACAGATGCAAATTGGGCAGGTTGCATTGATGACTGAGAAAACACTAGTGGATCAACATTCTACTTGGGTGAGTTTTTAGTATCTTGGCTAAGTAAGAAACTATCATCAATATCTTTATCTATAGTCGATGCAGAGTATATTGCAACAACAAGATGTTGTTCATAGGTTCTATGGATAAAACAAACTCTGATAGATATACAGGTTGAGTATGATGAGCCCATTCCAATTTGTTGTGATAATACAAGCGTCATCAGTATCTCAAAGAACCCGATAATGCACTCAAGTATCACTTTCTACGGAACCAGGTTGCAGAGAAGAACATTAGAGTTAAATATGTGGGCACAAAATAACAAGTGGCAGACATCTTTACAAAACCGCTTCCACAGGAAGACTTTGAGTATCTTCTCTAGACACTCGGAGTAATTTATACTCCAAAATGAATTATTTCGAATGCTTATCTTATATGTCTTAGATTTACACAACGAAGCACCATAAAGAGGATAGTTCAAGTTGGGAGATCAGTTTCAGGAAGATTTCAGTCAGGGGGAGCAGCCCCGGATGGAAAGATACATTTTCCATTGATGACAAAGGGGGAGAGATTTATTAGATGCAAAGGTAAATGCTTGGAGAAAGAGCATAGAGGCATGGTTCCAAGGGGAGCGATGGTCACAGGGGGAGGATGAGTAATATGACTTTAGTATTTCATCAGACTATTTCCATCAATGCTAAAGGGGGAGATTGTTGATTATTTGGGTTTGTTTTCATTGATGTCAACCCTTGAAGAAAGTCTGGTAGTGAATTTTGGTAGCACAACGGTTTGGGTAATCAACCCAAGTTTGTTTAATGTATAATGGTATGATTTTCAATATATTTAAATGTAAGACTATTCTATATGGATAGTACATGTCATGTCATTTCCAGTGGTATGTGGAACGTCACATAACTCCTCACGGTTAGAGATTTATGGCCATGTGAAGTTGGATAACCCTCATGAGTCATCTAGAAGAACCAAAAAGTCAAAGTACTCAAAGTGGTTGCAAAGAAGAAATTGTTTAAATAATAAAGTGAAGTGATGAGTGTACTATAAGTCAAAGTGGATACAAAAGAAATTATTTAAATAATAAAATTAATGGATAA
Source organism: Picea glauca (assembly GCA_000966675.3). NCBI lineage: Eukaryota > Viridiplantae > Streptophyta > Pinopsida > Pinales > Pinaceae > Picea > Picea glauca. The sequence continues at coordinate 8,545 of JZKD02S0587951.1, forward strand.
ATTACTAAGTGGACAAGTGATTAGGAGTGGGTTATCCCTAAAATAAGGAAAGTGGTTTAAGATGGTTAGAAGGTAAAAAATAAAGTGAAGTGATGAGTGTACTATAATTCAAAGTGAATACAAAATAAATTATTTAAATAATAAACTTAATGAAGAAATTACTAAGTGGACAAGTGGTTAGAAGTGGGTTAGTCCTAAAACAAGGAAAGTGGTTTAAGATGGTTAGAAGGTAACCCCTTGAGGAAGCTACATAAAAGTATAAATAAGAGGCAAGGGTCTCTCATATAATTACACTTGAGCATATTGAATATATACAAGTAACTGAGGTAACCAAAGGATATCTGAGGAGAATTTCAAAGGGAAGATGAAGTAAAGAAGACCAAAATTCAAGGGAGGATAAATTCTTTTGATGATGCTTTCTAAGGTATGTTATTTACAATTCATCTCACCATTTTAAAAATAAATTGTTTTCTATAATGATTCAAACCACGAAATATAGAGGCCATTGAGGAAACATATCCAAGTAGTTGTGATAAAAATTTCATCTTGTGGGTCATTTTATTTTTGGAGTTACACTCCGTGGAAAATAGGGTTTGTGGCTAGACCTAAAACTAGTCTAAAACATGTGTTTCGAGTAAAAAAATCATAACTTATTCATAATAGATCCAAATTCAGTAAGACCAAATTTATTGGTTAGAGTACATTCTATAGTATTCTATGTACCATTTTCAGATCCATACAACAAATATTGCATGCGAGGAATGCTCTACAAGTTCGCTCTTGAGAATAAGCCAAAATTCAACAAGCTATGTCATTTTTGTTATAACTCCTTTTCTAAGAGGTTCCAAGTACTAAAACCCGAAGGAAGTGAAAAAAAGAAACTGGAGAAAATTGTGTACTATTTTCAGATCTTTATTCATTATAATGTAACGACCCTCCTCGTTACGACAACAACTCTGATAACAGGTGCAATTTTTTTTATTTTTTTTTATTTAAAAGTGTGTGCGCGCNTTCATCAGCCAAAGAAGTTTGAGATAAGTTACATGACATATATTCTTCACCCATCACAGATTTAGAAAATGCCAAAGAAGATGCAGGTATAGATCAAGAAGAAATATGTTCACCATGTCAAACAGATTCAAAAGATGAAGAGTACATAATCAACATAGGTATGTTATTTTTCTTTAATTGTGAAAAACATAGACATATTGAAATAGAATTCCATGAAGGAAATGAGACATAAAAAATAATTGAAAAATAAGACAATTATGAAGCAGAATTGATTAGTGCTTTATATGAACTAAGAAAAGAAAGAGAAGAAAACAAGTCACTCAATAAATAATTGATGAAACAAAAGGAAAGTGTTCACATTTTTTAAGAATCCCAACAGGTCATCGAGAACTTAAGAACTCGGCTAGAAGAAGCTAGAAAGATCGAAGAAAATATTGAATATCAAAGCAATATTTGGAAGCAACATAGCAACACAGAAGGAAGAAGAAGAAATGAGAGAGAATATATTGATAGATCATCTTAAGGAAAGAACAAACGATCTAAACCAACTTGAGGCAGAGTTTGGTTAAGAAGAGAAAGGACTTGAAGAAGAAATAATCACATTAAAATCCAACTTGAAGAAGCGAAAAGAACAGAAGAATTCATGAAGTCTCAGATAATGAAGAAAGAAGAAGAGGTTGAGAAGATTGAATAAGAAGCTGTCACATTGAGAATTAAAATCGTCAAGCTCAACAAGAATGTTGAAGAGACAGAAACATCCACATCAGTCATAGAGAATGAAGAGAAACACTCTAGGTTGCTAGAAAAAAAGAATGAAGAAAACAGAAAGAGTTATGCATAAGTACTCAAAGGAAGGAATCATGGTCAACTAGAATCTAAGAAAACTATTGAAGATACATCTTCAAGAAGACCATTCATGTTCAATCCACAAAGAAACTTCAATCATGATCATGATCAGTGAAGGAAGAAATTCAGAAGGACTACACCACAAAGAAGATCATTCATTCCTAGGTATGTAAATTTATTTTATGGTCATTGTTTTTATTGTACTAATTTTGGACATAAGGTTGGAGATTGCAGGGATTATAAAATAAATGTTCAAGCAAGAAATGTCTATGTGGCCCCACGTAACATTGAATTTTAAAAATGTCATAACTATGGACACATAAATAGTGATTGTAGAAGCATGATCGATACTTCCATGAAACAGAACATTGATATTAGATATAAGAATGTATTTATAAGAAAACACGAAGAGTGGGTAAACAAATTCCAGGTCCCAGAGATCGCAAGATTGGAAATAAAATGAGATGAAGAATATTCTACAGATAAAAAAAAAGATGTCAGATACAGAAAGGTTTGGAAAATAACTGAAAGAAAATAAGGACAGGTAAATAATGAAAATGTTCAAGAGATTGTACTTTCAGGCATTGTAGTGAAAGATGAATCCACAGACAAAAAAAAAGAATTTAGAGATCAGAGAGATGATGAATCTACCAATGAAGATGATAATGAATACACATCAGAGAAGGAATTGTTATGAGCCATTTGTCTTAGAAACTCTCAGGTAATATGAATATTAGACAGGGGGAGTCTATGTGATAGTTGTGACAGACCAAAGAACCATCCTTCGAGAAACTTGCAGAGTTTGAGTAGACAAATCCATAGTCAGTTAGCATAAGTATAATTAGTTGTAGTAGTGAACACTTCATGATAGTATAGTGACAAATGGGTCAGCATTATGGAAGTTGTGTAGTAGAGTATTTAACAATATGGATAGAGATGGATTCATAAGAACACTTAGCATGTCTGGACAGATATATGACAGTGGATGAAAGAATGGATTCATAGATTGGTTCAGAGAGTGGCTTAGAGACAAAGGAACATTATCACAATGGATGGTAATTACATAGGAAATGGCTCGAGCAATGATAATAGATTCCAAATTGACAGATATATTTTGGACACATGTAGTGCATACAATAGTTCACATTCAAAATAGAGTAATTCTCAGAAAAAACAATGAAAAAACTCCCTACGATCTATGGAAAGGAAGACCAACAAATGTGAACCACTTCAGAGTCTTTGGAAGCAAATGCTACATCAAAAGAGAAGATGGAAGAATGGGAAAGTTTGACTCTCGTGTGGACAAATGAGTACTTGTTGGTTACTCAAGTACAAGGAAAGAATACAAGTGTTACAATCTGAGATTGAACAAAGTTGTGGAAAATATCAATGTAGCAATTGATGGAACAAGTGGACGAGAATCAAAGGAAGAAAAAAATGAATCAGTGGAACAACTTTGCAAAGAAGAAGAAAAATATGAATAAGAATTAGAGGAAGATGAAGAATATTAGACAGAAGTAGAAGAACAAGTTCAACAAGTGCCTCCAAAGACACCTAGCAAATGAGTATAGAAGAATCATCCTTCAGATCAGATTATCGAAAACAATGATGTAGGAGTTGAGACTAGAAGAAGAATCCATTCACCAAAACAAATTCACCTAGCACTCTTATCTATGATTGAACCAAGCAGTTTTGAAGAGGCCATAAAGGATGAATTATGGAATAAGGCCTTGGATGAAGAATTGGATCAAATAGAGAAGAATGACACTTGGGAATTGGTTCCAAGACCAAAGAATAAGAATGTGATTGGAACAAAGTGGGTTTTCAGAAGTAAATTGAATGAAGATGGACATGTTACAAGGAACAAAGCTAGATTGTTATGTAAAGGATACACACAGGTTGAAGGAATCAACTTTGAAGATACATTTTCCCTAATTTCCAGAATGGAAGCAATCGGATTTCTCTTAGCTTATGCATGCTCCAAGAATATTAAAGTGTATCATATGGATGTGAAATCATCTTTTTGAACTGAGAACTTGAAGAAGAAGTCTACATTGAACAACCAGAAGGATTTCAGTTGTCAAAGAACACAGATTATGTGTGTAAATTAAAGAACGTCTTGTATAGTCTAAAACAGGTTCATAGAGCATGATACTCTAGACTGGATAAATATATACAACATGCAGGGTTCAGAAAAGGAAGTGCAGACAAAAACCTCTACATCAAGGTAACTCAATATGGTGTTTTATTAATTGAAGTCTATGTTGATTATATTATTTTTGGAAGTACTAATGACATGTTAAGCCATAAATTTTCAAAGGATATGCAGAATGAATTTGAAATGTCATTACTCGGAGAACTATCCTTCTTTCTAGGTCTTCAGATACATCAAAACAACCGAGGAATTTTTATTTCTCAAACTAAGTATATTAGAGAAATGCTAAAGATGTTTGGAATGGAAGATTGCAAACTAGTTAGCACTCCTATGCAAATCAATTACAAGTTGAGAAAATATGATGATTCAAAGTATGTAGACTAGAGGCAATACATGTCAATGATTGGTAGCGTACTATATGTGACAACATCCAGACCAGATGTAATGCAGGCAGTTGGACAGGTAGCATGATTTCAAGAAACACCAAAGGAATCACATGTCTTAACAGTGAAGAGGATTTTCAGATATCTCAAAGGAACAAAAGAATTTGGATTATGGTATCCAAAAGGAAAGGATCTATCACTTATTTCCTACACAGATGCAAATTGGGCAGGTTGCATTGATGACTGAGAAAACACTAGTGGATCAACATTCTACTTGGGTGAGTTTTTAGTATCTTGGCTAAGTAAGAAACTATCATCAATATCTTTATCTATAGTCGATGCAGAGTATATTGCAACAACAAGATGTTGTTCATAGGTTCTATGGATAAAACAAACTCTGATAGATATACAGGTTGAGTATGATGAGCCCATTCCAATTTGTTGTGATAATACAAGCGTCATCAGTATCTCAAAGAACCCGATAATGCACTCAAGTATCACTTTCTACGGAACCAGGTTGCAGAGAAGAACATTAGAGTTAAATATGTGGGCACAAAATAACAAGTGGCAGACATCTTTACAAAACCGCTTCCACAGGAAGACTTTGAGTATCTTCTCTAGACACTCGGAGTAATTTATACTCCAAAATGAATTATTTCGAATGCTTATCTTATATGTCTTAGATTTACACAACGAAGCACCATAAAGAGGATAGTTCAAGTTGGGAGATCAGTTTCAGGAAGATTTCAGTCAGGGGGAGCAGCCCCGGATGGAAAGATACATTTTCCATTGATGACAAAGGGGGAGAGATTTATTAGATGCAAAGGTAAATGCTTGGAGAAAGAGCATAGAGGCATGGTTCCAAGGGGAGCGATGGTCACAGGGGGAGGATGAGTAATATGACTTTAGTATTTCATCAGACTATTTCCATCAATGCTAAAGGGGGAGATTGTTGATTATTTGGGTTTGTTTTCATTGATGTCAACCCTTGAAGAAAGTCTGGTAGTGAATTTTGGTAGCACAACGGTTTGGGTAATCAACCCAAGTTTGTTTAATGTATAATGGTATGATTTTCAATATATTTAAATGTAAGACTATTCTATATGGATAGTACATGTCATGTCATTTCCAGTGGTATGTGGAACGTCACATAACTCCTCACGGTTAGAGATTTATGGCCATGTGAAGTTGGATAACCCTCATGAGTCATCTAGAAGAACCAAAAAGTCAAAGTACTCAAAGTGGTTGCAAAGAAGAAATTGTTTAAATAATAAAGTGAAGTGATGAGTGTACTATAAGTCAAAGTGGATACAAAAGAAATTATTTAAATAATAAAATTAATGGATAAATTACTAAGTGGACAAGTGATTAGGAGTGGGTTATCCCTAAAATAAGGAAAGTGGTTTAAGATGGTTAGAAGGTAAAAAATAAAGTGAAGTGATGAGTGTACTATAATTCAAAGTGAATACAAAATAAATTATTTAAATAATAAACTTAATGAAGAAATTACTAAGTGGACAAGTGGTTAGAAGTGGGTTAGTCCTAAAACAAGGAAAGTGGTTTAAGATGGTTAGAAGGTAACCCCTTGAGGAAGCTACATAAAAGTATAAATAAGAGGCAAGGGTCTCTCATATAATTACACTTGAGCATATTGAATATATACAAGTAACTGAGGTAACCAAAGGATATCTGAGGAGAATTTCAAAGGGAAGATGAAGTAAAGAAGACCAAAATTCAAGGGAGGATAAATTCTTTTGATGATGCTTTCTAAGGTATGTTATTTACAATTCATCTCACCATTTTAAAAATAAATTGTTTTCTATAATGATTCAAACCACGAAATATAGAGGCCATTGAGGAAACATATCCAAGTAGTTGTGATAAAAATTTCATCTTGTGGGTCATTTTATTTTTGGAGTTACACTCCGTGGAAAATAGGGTTTGTGGCTAGACCTAAAACTAGTCTAAAACATGTGTTTCGAGTAAAAAAATCATAACTTATTCATAATAGATCCAAATTCAGTAAGACCAAATTTATTGGTTAGAGTACATTCTATAGTATTCTATGTACCATTTTCAGATCCATACAACAAATATTGCATGCGAGGAATGCTCTACAAGTTCGCTCTTGAGAATAAGCCAAAATTCAACAAGCTATGTCATTTTTGTTATAACTCCTTTTCTAAGAGGTTCCAAGTACTAAAACCCGAAGGAAGTGAAAAAAAGAAACTGGAGAAAATTGTGTACTATTTTCAGATCTTTATTCATTATAATGTAACGACCCTCCTCGTTACGACAACAACTCTGATAACAGGTGCAATTTTTTTTATTTTTTTTTATTTAAAAGTGTGTGCGCGCGTGTAGAAGGGAAACAGACACACTTGACTCTACATCGCCACCCGACGACTAACAATACGCAACCATGATGATCACAACAAGAAGACACAAGGTGCACAACAGGTAACTGCAAGCATTAACAACCATAGACACAAGGAGGAATCCATAATAGTAGCTTTTACTATTTCTGCACAGGAAAGCAGGGCATTTAATCTTAGTTCTCTGCTCCGGAGAGAGAGAAGGTCAGATAGGCTCCTAGCCGATTGCTCAGGCAGAAACTAGTAACTCGAAGACGAACAAGACGCAAGCAAGGAAAACACAACAAGATGGCATACGACGTACAACAGGTAGTTGCATACATTAACGATGATCACTTAGGAAATAAGTGAGACTGACCACCCTTAAAAATGAGTACACATAATTAATTGCTAAATCTGAATCATATAATTTATTGCCCTTAGATTAAGGACCTTACACTTTTGTGTTGAAATTATAAAAGAATTAAAAGGTCCTTACACTGACCATTACATTTATACTACAACAACATTGTAAACAAATAACAATGACCTCACATTCTTATGTTATCAAGGCTACATAGCATTTTTCCAAGGGCGAGGATATTACATTTACATGTTTCAACGATAAACTACCATGACTTTACATTACAATGACATTGCAATTACATAACAATCAACCTATATCTTGTACATTACCCATACAATAAAACACAATAAAATTACCCTAGAACAATAATACATCATAATATCCTTGCAACTAAATAACCATCAACTTCATTACAGCAGTAATACTC
>JZKD02S0587984.1:0-16087 GCA_000966675.3 Picea glauca
GGCTTTGCTAGTTACCGATTCAGCTAGTAATTGGAATTCATTTAAAGTAAACGAATGTTGGGACAGAAACCGCCTTTCATTACCGTAAAACCCTAAGGAAAAGGCAGGCGCGCGGGCGGGCGGTTGGTTTCGTAGAACCTCAACAAGGATAAAACGAAGGCGTCGACCACCCGCACTCAGATCGCCCCGTATCGGTTGGAATTTGATTGATGAAGAATTGTTCAGATGATAGTTGTGGTTGTTTTAAATTGCAGCTTCGAGTATTTTAGTAGATTCTTAGTATAAGATTACAGGTTACAATTGATAAAATCGCAGTATTGCATCCAACTGAGAATTTGACCGAATTTTTTTTATTGGATCAGTGAAAAAAACAGGCCGGAAAGACGGGGCGGTTTGAGGGCTGTTTATCCCACGCTTAAAAGGACATGCAGCAGTTTGTACCTCGGCTCCCCTAGGCGAGGGGTAGTATCCCTCCGCCATGGACTTCGGATATTAAGGGCTGTGTGAGGTACTTCTTAGCAGAACAGCCCATGGTGGCGCACTTCAGATGGGACCATCACGCTTGGGGTTCCACATGGCTCTTCCCCGTCGTGGCCATTGCCTTCTATCTTTTTCTCATTCTGCTTCTCAAGATTCTCCTCATACCCAGGAAGAGGCCGTTGCCTCTGGGGCCGATCCCCGCCATACATAACCTTTGCGTGGTCGTGGCTTCGGCGGCCATCTTCGTGGGCTGCTGGGAAGCAACGGCGGTGGAGATCAGAGACACGAGATGGATTTGAAGTAGGCGTTTTAAGAACGCCGCAGAGTGGGTAATGTGTTTCCCTCTGGGCACGCGCCCCTCCGGCAGAGTCTTCTTCTGGTCATACATCTTCTACCTCACAAAGTACCAACAGCTCTTCGACACGGTCATAAAGATTCTTCGCAAGAAGCCCCTCACCTTCCTCCACGTATTCCACCGCATCGTGGTCGTGTGCGTGTGCTTTGCCTGGCTGGAGTTCTCTCAGTCGCTGCAGATCGTGGCCATCCTCGCCACCACGGTCCTCTATGTCATGGTTTACTCGTATTATCTCTGCAGCAGCATCGGTTGGCGCTGGTCCTCTCAGGCATCCGCGTTGCTCTTCCCTGCAAATTGTCATATGGTGCATTTGGCCTTCACGTTGCTCGCTTACGTCGCTCTTCTCGCGCTACACTTCACGACCACGGAAGGGTGCAACGGCATGGGTGCGTGGCTCTTCGATGCCCTATCCAACGGTACTCTGCTCGTACTGTTCCTGAACTACTATCTCAAGCAAAGATGCCGCAACACCAAATCACTGAATACCCAACGCGACGTAAACAACAAGAAGACGTACCTTTTACAATGAATACATTCCACGGATTATCTCCTCTCTCAATGCGCGATATTGTCTACAACAACAAAAAGGTATTTTTTTGTATTTTTTTTATTATTAATATCAGATGCAAATGTATCAACAAATTACGTAAATCAATGGATATGTCTCTTTTTTGTCACATACTTGCTAAGATGGCAGCGTCGCCATCCTGCCTTCAGCCTACCGTGGAAGGCAGAGGCTCTGCTTGTTCTTGCTCTGTCAAGCCCTACACACCACATAGACTTTGTGTAGGGCATTCTTGCTAGACTTTGTTAAGTTTGTTCTTGCTCTCTCAAGCCCTACTACTCACCACCTAGACTTTGTCTAGGACATTCTGGCTAGACTCTGTTAAGTGCTATAATGGAACATATTTACTCTCTATACTTATATGATTATGTTTAGTTTAGATTTCATTAATTGAAAAGTTTTCTTGGTATTGCAAATTTTTATTTAAATGGTTATTAAACAATAACATATGACACATGACATTTACTATATTAGTAGGTTAAACCTTAATTTTAAAAAACAAAAAATTGTGATTTAGTGCATAGTTAAGTTGTAGGATTTAGGTAAAAAGGATCAAAACTTAGAACAATTAGACAAATCCCTAGGCAAAAAGGATCAAAACTTAGATATTAACAATAGTTGCAATTTTTATTAGATTATTGATAAACACTTACAAATGAGATGTAAGAAAAAGGAAATGCACTCTATTGAATGCAATAGCTTAGATACTAACATTATTAATATTTTATTCTACATATCAAGGCATGTTTATTCCATATTTTTATTTTCAATTTTCATAAATTGGATAAATTAAAAATATATATAGTTTGTAAAAATTGAACTCAAAGAACTTTGCTTTAACGCATTGTATTAACAAAATTCTACCATAAAAGAATTTTCCCATAACCATAACCTCAAACCATAACATCTACGAAAATATCAGATTTTTCTTCATTTAAAACCTAGAGAAGGTATTTCAGGCTCCTTTTTCTCTAGAATTTGGAAAGAGTATTCCTTTCACATATGTTAGACCAAGATGAAAGAAAAGATAACTCCACACTTGATGATGTTTGCATTAGCATGATAGGTTAATAAATACAAAGTATATGCACATTGGTATTCTCCAATGCATGACTCTTCCCATCACCTATGACTCTTCATATGTATAATACAGTTATAAGAACACAATCCCAAGGCTTACATGCCCAATATTCCCCCTTAATTTGAAGGGGTGTGTGTAAGTCCAAGTCTCATTATGAACTTTTCAAAATTTTCTCTTCTAAGCGCTTTGGTGAAGATGTCTGCAATTTGCTCATTTGTGGAACAATGTCTTAAGTGAATAGTCTTGGCCTCTACATGATATCGAATCAGGTGATACTTTGTGTTGATGTGCTTGGTTCGATCATGAAATTTGGGATTCTTGGCCATCTTGATTGCATAAGTATTGTCAACTAGAAGAGAAGTAGAATTTACTTGTTTCTCTTGCAAATCTTCAAGATTTTCTTGAGCCACACAATCTCCTTTATCACATCTGCAACTGCCACATAATATGCCTCTATTGTGGAATCTGCTGGGACTGATTGTTTGTGTCATCTTTAGGATACAAATGTTGATCCAAGACTCATGAGATAGCCTGAAGTTGATACTCCATTTTCCATATCCTTGTCAAAGTCCGAATCAGAATATCCGATCAGGTTGAAGTGATCTACCTTAGAGTACCCGAGTCCAAAATCTTGAGTTCCTTTCAAGTATTTTAGAACTCTTTTTGCAATAGATCAATACCCTTCATAAGGGTTTTGCATGAACCTTGAAAGAATCCCAACAACAAATGAAATGTTTGGTTTGGTGGTAGTAAGATAGATAAGACTTCCAACAAGCCGTCTATACTTGGTTGCATCCTCAATCTCATTCCCTTCTTTTGATGTGAGTTTCAAATTCTGTTCCATTGGAGTAGAAACAAGATTGCACTCAGCCATGCCAAACTTCTTCAATTGTTCTCCAATGTACTTCTTCTGGGAGATGAATATGTACTTTGGATTTTGTATCACTTCAATGCTCAAATAGTAGTGAAGATGCCCCAAATTTGTCATTTCAAATCATTTCTTCAACTATTTCTTTATGGATGTAATGTAGTTCTCATTGTTTCCTGTTATGAACATATCATCTACATATACTACAAGATACACAACATTTTTTCCAACTTTATTGACAAACAAAGTTGCATCATCAAGATTGAAATGCTTGAAATTTAATTTCAGAAGATGCTCGGNGGCTTTGCTAGTTACCGATTCAGCTAGTAATTGGAATTCATTTAAAGTAAACGAATGTTGGGACAGAAACCGCCTTTCATTACCGTAAAACCCTAAGGAAAAGGCAGGCGCGCGGGCGGGCGGTTGGTTTCGTAGAACCTCAACAAGGATAAAACGAAGGCGTCGACCACCCGCACTCAGATCGCCCCGTATCGGTTGGAATTTGATTGATGAAGAATTGTTCAGATGATAGTTGTGGTTGTTTTAAATTGCAGCTTCGAGTATTTTAGTAGATTCTTAGTATAAGATTACAGGTTACAATTGATAAAATCGCAGTATTGCATCCAACTGAGAATTTGACCGAATTTTTTTTATTGGATCAGTGAAAAAAACAGGCCGGAAAGACGGGGCGGTTTGAGGGCTGTTTATCCCACGCTTAAAAGGACATGCAGCAGTTTGTACCTCGGCTCCCCTAGGCGAGGGGTAGTATCCCTCCGCCATGGACTTCGGATATTAAGGGCTGTGTGAGGTACTTCTTAGCAGAACAGCCCATGGTGGCGCACTTCAGATGGGACCATCACGCTTGGGGTTCCACATGGCTCTTCCCCGTCGTGGCCATTGCCTTCTATCTTTTTCTCATTCTGCTTCTCAAGATTCTCCTCATACCCAGGAAGAGGCCGTTGCCTCTGGGGCCGATCCCCGCCATACATAACCTTTGCGTGGTCGTGGCTTCGGCGGCCATCTTCGTGGGCTGCTGGGAAGCAACGGCGGTGGAGATCAGAGACACGAGATGGATTTGAAGTAGGCGTTTTAAGAACGCCGCAGAGTGGGTAATGTGTTTCCCTCTGGGCACGCGCCCCTCCGGCAGAGTCTTCTTCTGGTCATACATCTTCTACCTCACAAAGTACCAACAGCTCTTCGACACGGTCATAAAGATTCTTCGCAAGAAGCCCCTCACCTTCCTCCACGTATTCCACCGCATCGTGGTCGTGTGCGTGTGCTTTGCCTGGCTGGAGTTCTCTCAGTCGCTGCAGATCGTGGCCATCCTCGCCACCACGGTCCTCTATGTCATGGTTTACTCGTATTATCTCTGCAGCAGCATCGGTTGGCGCTGGTCCTCTCAGGCATCCGCGTTGCTCTTCCCTGCAAATTGTCATATGGTGCATTTGGCCTTCACGTTGCTCGCTTACGTCGCTCTTCTCGCGCTACACTTCACGACCACGGAAGGGTGCAACGGCATGGGTGCGTGGCTCTTCGATGCCCTATCCAACGGTACTCTGCTCGTACTGTTCCTGAACTACTATCTCAAGCAAAGATGCCGCAACACCAAATCACTGAATACCCAACGCGACGTAAACAACAAGAAGACGTACCTTTTACAATGAATACATTCCACGGATTATCTCCTCTCTCAATGCGCGATATTGTCTACAACAACAAAAAGGTATTTTTTTGTATTTTTTTTATTATTAATATCAGATGCAAATGTATCAACAAATTACGTAAATCAATGGATATGTCTCTTTTTTGTCACATACTTGCTAAGATGGCAGCGTCGCCATCCTGCCTTCAGCCTACCGTGGAAGGCAGAGGCTCTGCTTGTTCTTGCTCTGTCAAGCCCTACACACCACATAGACTTTGTGTAGGGCATTCTTGCTAGACTTTGTTAAGTTTGTTCTTGCTCTCTCAAGCCCTACTACTCACCACCTAGACTTTGTCTAGGACATTCTGGCTAGACTCTGTTAAGTGCTATAATGGAACATATTTACTCTCTATACTTATATGATTATGTTTAGTTTAGATTTCATTAATTGAAAAGTTTTCTTGGTATTGCAAATTTTTATTTAAATGGTTATTAAACAATAACATATGACACATGACATTTACTATATTAGTAGGTTAAACCTTAATTTTAAAAAACAAAAAATTGTGATTTAGTGCATAGTTAAGTTGTAGGATTTAGGTAAAAAGGATCAAAACTTAGAACAATTAGACAAATCCCTAGGCAAAAAGGATCAAAACTTAGATATTAACAATAGTTGCAATTTTTATTAGATTATTGATAAACACTTACAAATGAGATGTAAGAAAAAGGAAATGCACTCTATTGAATGCAATAGCTTAGATACTAACATTATTAATATTTTATTCTACATATCAAGGCATGTTTATTCCATATTTTTATTTTCAATTTTCATAAATTGGATAAATTAAAAATATATATAGTTTGTAAAAATTGAACTCAAAGAACTTTGCTTTAACGCATTGTATTAACAAAATTCTACCATAAAAGAATTTTCCCATAACCATAACCTCAAACCATAACATCTACGAAAATATCAGATTTTTCTTCATTTAAAACCTAGAGAAGGTATTTCAGGCTCCTTTTTCTCTAGAATTTGGAAAGAGTATTCCTTTCACATATGTTAGACCAAGATGAAAGAAAAGATAACTCCACACTTGATGATGTTTGCATTAGCATGATAGGTTAATAAATACAAAGTATATGCACATTGGTATTCTCCAATGCATGACTCTTCCCATCACCTATGACTCTTCATATGTATAATACAGTTATAAGAACACAATCCCAAGGCTTACATGCCCAATATTCCCCCTTAATTTGAAGGGGTGTGTGTAAGTCCAAGTCTCATTATGAACTTTTCAAAATTTTCTCTTCTAAGCGCTTTGGTGAAGATGTCTGCAATTTGCTCATTTGTGGAACAATGTCTTAAGTGAATAGTCTTGGCCTCTACATGATATCGAATCAGGTGATACTTTGTGTTGATGTGCTTGGTTCGATCATGAAATTTGAGATTCTTGGCCAACTTGATTGCATAAGTATTGTCAACTAGAAGAGGAGTAGAATTTACTTGTTTTTCTTGCAAATCTTCAAGATTTTCCTAAGCCACACAATCTCCTTTATCGCATCTGCAACTGCCACATAATATGCCTGTATTGTGGAATCTGTTGGGATTGATTGTTTGTGTCATCTCTAGGATACAAATGTTGATCCAAGACTCATGAGATAGCCTGAAGTTGATACTCCATTTTTCATATCCTTGTCAAAGTCCGAATCAGAATATCCGATCAAGTTGAAGTGATCTACCTTAGAGTACCCAAGTCCAAAATCTTGAGTTCCTTTCAAGTATTTTAGAACTCTTTTTGCAATAGATCAATACCCTTCATAAGGGTTTTGCATGAACCTTGAAAGAATCCCAACAACAAATGAAATGTTTGGTTTGGTGGTAGTAAGATAGATAAGACTTCCAACAAGCCGTCTATACTTGGTTGCATCCTCAATCTCATTCCCTTCTTTTGATGTGAGTTTCAAATTCTGTTCCATTGGAGTAGAAACAAGATTGCACTCAGCCATGCCAAACTTCTTCAATTGTTCTCCAATGTACTTCTTCTGGGAGATGAATATGTACTTTGGATTTTGTATCACTTCAATGCTCAAATAGTAGTGAAGATGCCCCAAATTTGTCATTTCAAATCATTTCTTCAACTATTTCTTTATGGATGTAATGTAGTTCTCATTGTTTCCTGTTATGAACATATCATCTACATATACTACAAGATACACAACATTTTTTCCAACTTTATTGACAAACAAAGTTGCATCATCAAGATTGAAATGCTTGAAATTTAATTTCAGAAGATGCTCGGTTAACTTTTCATACCATTCTCACGGTGCTTGTTTCAAGCCATATAAAGATTTGATGAGCTTGCATACCTTATGTTATTTTCCCTTCACAACAAATCCTTCTTGTTAAGACATGAACAAATTCTCTTTCAAGTCTCCATTCAAGAAGACAGTCTTTACATCCATTTGATTAGTTTTTCATCCATTTTGTGCTACCATGGAAAATAGAGTGTGAATGGTAGCCCATTTTGCTGTGGGGGAAAAAGTATCCTCATAATCAACACCTTCTTTCTGTGAAAATCCTTTTGCCACGAGCCTTTATTTGTGCTTGTCAAGTGAGCCATTCGATTTGTACTTGTTCTTGAATACCCACTTGCAGCCAATCAGTCTAGTTCCATATGGAGGGTCCACCAACTTCCATGTCCCATTCTTGATGATAGCATCTTATTCCTTCTGCATGGATTCTTTCCATTCATCATGAGGAGTAAATTCTTTAAAGGAAGTTGGGTCAATGCTAGTAGATAAATTCAACTCACAATCATATGAAATATCCAAATTATCTACATCACCTGAGTTTGAATTATCTACATTACCTCCATCTTGTTTTGAGGATAATCCGGTTCCTGTCTTCTCGACCTCATCAAGATAATACTTTCAAGTGTTTTTGTAAGCCATTTTGGTGGACCTTTCTAATATGGTTCCAATTTCTCATCTGATTGAGATGGTGTTTAGTTCTCATGAAGCCTCAACTTTTCAATCTTCTTGATCACATCATCTAAGTGATCTTTAGGTTTTGATGAAGTGGCATGAAATTCTTCATGTGTGGGAGATGGTGCTACAAAAGGAGATTTCAGAGATTGACCCTAGATAGGGATCCCCTTTTCAAGATGTGGAATCTAATCATCAAATTCATGATATGTCTTTACACAAGTTGTTGAATTTAATGCAGTTGCAAGAGCCATTCTCCTGGGGGATGGTATAAGACCCTAGCTGTGGACTAGGGCCCCCAGTACACTCCTGGGGTTCTTGGTTTGGGACCAAGCAGTTAGAGCCATGGAAAAATACCCTTGTGAGGGCCCCCAGTAGATGACTGGGGTTCTTGGTCTGGGACCAAGCAGGAGAGACCCTATATGTATTCTAGGGCCCTTGGATGTGTTCCGAGGAATCCTTTCCCTGAGTTTGGATTGATCCTTAGATGTGTTCCTTGGTGGTTGATATAAGTCCCTAGATGTGACTAGGGCCCCTGAATGTGTTCCAAGGTACCCATGCCTAAAGCATGGGTTGATCCTTGGTCTTGTACCTTGGTGGATAAAGACCTCAAATGTGTTCTGGGGAAACCCGGTCTTTGACCAGATAGATCTTGGTATAATACCAAGATGTGTTGATGTGTGATCCTCTTCCTTTCTTCCAGGATGGTCCATAGGACCTAGGGGAGTATATGAAGATGAGAGACTATGAAGATGGGCATGACCACATTGTGTGATGTACCCCCTTGTGCAATGATGATAAAGTTATTGGTAACCTTGAGATTCATATGGACACGTTTTTCCACTAAGAAAACCCTTGATTGATCTTCACCCATGGTTTTTGAGTTTGGGTATGAGTGGGGTTCCTAATTTTGTTTTAGGGTTTTGTAATGATTAAATTATAAATATTAATTAATATTTAATGTGACATATTAATTTAATACTTATACTAAATAATATGTCATTTTATTAATTAATATTTTATTAACCTAAGCCCTAGCCTAAAACTATAAATTAGAACCCTACCTCACTATTCACACACATATATTTACTCTCTTTCTTCTTCAAGGTGGCGGCTACCTCAGTGAGAGATCCTTCTTAGATTTGTGGCCCTTCTAGCTGATCAGTTCATCTCAATTTTACGGCCCTCTTGGTTGGTCCAGATTTGGTTTTGGTTTTGAAAGGTGGAGGGTTATTTTTTGATGATATCTGGTTGGTTATTTCTCTGCTGAGTTTTTCTCCTTGCATCCAGGTCACTCCAACTATATAGATCTGTTGTCCTGTAGCTGCCGACCTCCTCTCTTTGTCCATATCTACTGTCACCTAACAACCGTCCACCCTCTTTGTGTAGATCTGCTCTGTTGCTAGTTGTCGGTCCCTTTTTTTTTTACTGTGATCTGTTTCTACTAGCCACCACAACTGGTGTAGGGTTCCTGTCCCTTTTCCTTTGGTTGACATCCCTCTATTGCAGGTTGTCGTCCACCCCTTTGAGTACATAACTGGATTTAATAAGGATCGTGGCCATTCTTCCAGGCTTTTTCTTGGTTGCCACACTTTCTTTAGCAGACAACTCCCTCCCTGTGTGTGGCTGAGATAAGGGTTTGTTATTCAAGAAATAAGTTTGGGGTTCTTGTTATTTTTCTTTGGGGTTTTTCTATTGTGGAAAAATAGTCCCATGTTCTCTTTGACAGAGATCTAATCCTTAGTGGTTGATCCATGAGCCTAAACTAGATCTGAGCATAATTCAGAGGTTCACACTCACTTGTGTGCCAAGATCTTCATTCATTGCTCAAGAGGTAAGTCTCAGAACTAAGTTTCAGTTGCACTTTAGTTCAGTTTGAATTATTTGTTTAAAAGCTTAGATCTACTAAGTTTGCATGCTCAAAAATTTCTAATGTTTTAGATCTATGATTATTGTACTTAGATCTACTAAGTTTGCATGCTTAGAAATCTCTAATGTTTTAGATCTAGGATTGTTGTACTTAGATCTACTAGTTTGCCTGCTCAGAAATTTCTAATGTTTTAGATCTATGATTATTGTACTTAGATCTACTAAGTTTGCATGCTCAGAAATCTCTAATGTTTTAGATCTAGGATTGTTGTACTTAGATATACTAGTTTGCATACTCAGAAAATTCTATTGTTTTAGATCTATGATTTTAGATCTTGTTTTCATATCTATTGTATATTCTTATGTATGTCTGATCAGAATTTTTATTTAGATCTTTTGAGTACTTGTTGATCTAGTTAACATAATTTTTTGAAAAGTATTATGTTTGTTCGTTTCCCTATTTCTAACATGGTATCAGAGCATAATTCATGAAAAGAGTTCAAGGATTGCGAATTTGAGCTTGCGTAGATCCATTGTATTATGGATTGTTTTTAGATCAACAGTAAGCTTGCATAGATCCTTTGTTTTTAGACTAGGTGATAATCTGGGCCTAGCCATATTTTTAAAAAAAGGTGCATCAAAACATCTGAAAGTAGCTACTGATGCTCCATTAATGTGGAAGAGAGAAAGTTTAGCTACTAAAGTTAAACTGTGTCAAATTCATCTTTGCAAACTTTTATAAATTAAACAGATCTACAGTGAATAGTAAACTGAAGATCTAGTTTGAAGGATGGAATGTATTTAGTCACATTCATTTTCCTAGAACATTTAATACATACACATGAAGTTGGATGGATTTTCCATCAAAATGAACTTGAAAGGTTTCATCTAAGCAATCCAAACCATGAAGAACTTGATTCAATCTGTTATTGGCTTTTCCTCTCAATGTATTTGTTGAACCTTTTTAAGTATTGGGCAAGATGGATAGAATTGCGTCTTATCGAAGCTTTTAAAAACCTTTTTCAAATATCTTTTCCTAATTTGCAGAGATGGGAAAGTGCATATCATGCTTAATGAGAACTCTCTTGAATTACTTCTTGAAAAAGGGCATTAATGTGTTTCAACTCTTGAGTATTTGTTTGACAAATCCACCACATTAAAGTTGTAATTGATTCTCCTATAGTAAGATTACTACAACTAGATTTCTCCCTTAATTGATTCTCCTGTTGGTACCCACAACCCAGTTGTCAGTTTGTTTAAAGTGTTAGTATTGTATGTTGTGTGTTCTCTTTCATAAAACACAGTTCTAGAGATCCCACACTTGTGCTCTGTGCTTCAACCCATAATAACATTGCATCCTCTGTGAAAAGAGTAAGGTATTAACACTTCCATCCATCCCCGTGTTCTGTTCCAACAAATCAACATCAATATGCAACACAACCATACTTTCCTGAGCCCTGTGCATTATTATTACCTACTGCCAGCTAAAATTTGTAAACATATAATTTTCTGGTTATAGAGGAAGCAATGACAAGGAGAAGTGATATTACTAGTGATCATGTCTTGATCAATGTGTAATGAGGGTTCATGTTATGAGGGGTCAGATCCACTTTTCTGTACAAACGTTTTTTTGACCGTGTCATAGAAATTACTGTTTGTACCAATCAACTTTTTTTTGTTGACATTACTGAGGACAAGGAAATTGAAATGGTTTTCACATACTCAGTTAAGGAGGTGGAGACTCAAACTCCATTGTAATGACAAATGGATAATTATTTGAAAGTCTTTATCCTTGCCTCAACATTTGGAAATCCATTGATTCTCCATTAAATACTTGTGTAACAATTCTTACACTGATTGATTTTCTTGCCATGTTTCTCTTATGTATTCTAAAGAATGACTTCATCAAGTCAAGCATAGTGGTACAACAAGACAGTGGGATGATCTCTTGAGGATATGAATTTACTTAAACTAATAGATACATGTAAAACATCTGCATACACTGAAGATGTCCCAGATAGCTACAGTTGGTAGCAAGATGCAAAGTTCATGTGGGTTTTCAGCCCAAAGCAAGTTCAAGGTAAGTCCAAATATGCTCCACTTACATTCTTTCACTGAAATTGTGATTACTAAGATAGCAAGAAGAGTTATGTTTACCTTTCTGTCATTTTAATGGACCGGTGTCTTAAAATATTACTGTCTGAATCTCTTTTGTAATTTGGTTATACAATCAAGGAAGCTGTGATATCAACACATACTGGTTTTAATTGATATAATCTAGGTCTTTCTCCATGGTTTAGTAACTCATCAATATGTTCGGCTTTTATCCCTGATATGGAAGATCAACATGCACCCTTGTGAGTCAATTTAGGATGGTGTGTTCTCTTGATTGAGGAGTCCATCAAATTATCTTGGTAATTGGGGAACCTTATAGATAACTCTTTTAAATCAAGAGTACTAAGATTGTAATTGAGTCATTATCCTTGGCATAGAGCTAAACAAAGTTTGGCTCAACTTTTTATATGAAACTTGGTACCAGCACCAAGTACATCTTAAAGAGATATGACACCATATCAGAGTTCAAGGATCTTGTAAATTCAGAGGGAGTCAGAGTACTGGGAAGCTGAAATTTTATGAGACTCAGAGGGAGCAGTCCTAGCATGTGAGTTAAGCCTTAACATGTAGCAGATGGTAGTGTTGAAATTAGTGGATTGTGTTTTCTCTTAGATAAAGGTAATTGAATATGAAAAGATTCTTTCTCCAGTTTCCAGATTACTTCCATCAGATTCTTTATATCCCTCGCTATAGTTTTTGGTTGTAAACTTCACCAGATAAATGTTAAGACCAAATTTTTCTTAACGGTGAATTTAAGAAAGAGGTTATGTCGAACAACCTGAGGGGTTCATAATCCATGGAAAAAAATCCCATGATTTAAAGCAAACTCTGAAAGCTTGGTATGGAAGATTTGACAGTTTCTCTACAGAGTCTTTAGTTCACCAAGAGTATTCCAATCTTTATATAAAGATTGTACAAAATCATCCTGTTAACTTGGGATGATCTGTTCCTTATAGAAAAGAAAATTTGATAGCTCAGACTATGAGGGAGATTTTCAACAGAATTTGAAATAAAAGACTTGGGTATTTTACATCATTTCCTGAGCTTAGAAGTGTGGCAAAAACCATGTGAGATCCTTTTCTCACAAGAGAAAATATGCAGTTGATATGCTCCGCATGCTTGGTATGTTTGACTGTAAGTCCATATTCACACTGATGATTACAAGTACAGATCCGGAAGACCCACTTTATGTTGGAAAATCTTTGGGTGCTTGATGTATCTCATACATACCAGACCGGACATTTATTATGTAGTAAATACCCTCAGCCAGTTCATGTGTGAACTGAAGCATATACATATGGTTGTTGTTAAACATATTCTGAGATATGGTCGAGGGACTATAGCCTATGGTATCAGATACACTTCCAGTAGAGGTGTAATGATTCATGGATATCGGATTCATATTGGATGGGCAGTACAGTGGATTAGAAGAGCACTTCTGAATATTGCTTCAGTTTGGGTTTAGCGATGATTTCCTGGTCCAACAGGAAACAGGGCTCCATAGCCTAGGGCACTGCAGAAGCATAATACATTGCTGCAAGTACTACTAGTAGAGAAGCAGTGTGGCTTAGGAATGACAACCAGAGTTGTATAAAGTTATGAAAACCAGAGTTGTATAAAGCTCTCCAAGAATGCGGTGTTTCACGACAGGTCGAAGCACATTGAGATGAGATTTCACTATGTTCGGGACATGTTGCAAAAGAACATTCTTAGTATTTAGTATGTTTCGACTGCAGAACAAACAACATAATTTTTGACCAAGCCACTGTCCTTGACAAAGTTTGTGTACTTTCGAGACAAGCTTGGTGTTGTTGAGAATGCCTCTCTTGCTGAGAGGGAGTGTTGAATTTAATGCAGCTGCAAGAGCCATTCTCCTGGAGGATGGTGTAAGACCCTAGTTGTGGACTAGGTCCCCCAGTACACTTCTAGGGTTTTGGGTTTGGGACCAAGCAGTTAGAGCCATGGAAAAAGACCCTTGTGAGGGCCCCCAATAGATGACTGGGGTTCTTGGTCTGGGACTAAGCAATAAAGACCCTAGATGTATTCTAGGGCCCCTAGATGTGTTCCAGGGAATCCTTTCCCTGAGCTTGGATTGATCCTTGGATGTATTCCTTGGTGGTTGATATAAGTCCCTAGATGTGACTAGGGCCACTGGATGTGTTCCAGAGTTCCGATGCCTAAAGCATGGGTTGATCCTTGGTCTTGTACCTTGGTGGATAAATACCCCAGATGTGTTCTGGGGCAACCCGACCTTTGACCAGGTAGATATTGGTATAATACCAAGATGTGTTGATGTGTGATCCTCTTTCTCTCTCCCAGGATGGTCCATAGGACCTAGGAGAGACTATGAAGATGGGCATGACCACATTGTGTGATGTACCCCCTTATGCAGTGATGATAAAGTTATTGGTAACCTTGAGATTCATATGGACACATTTTTCCACTAAGAAAACCCTTGATTGATCTTCACCCTTGGTTTTTGAGTTTGGGTATGAGTGGAGTTTCTAATTTTGTTTTAGGGTTTTGCAATGATTAAATTATAAATATTAATTAATATTTAATGTATATTAAATAATATGTAATTTTATTAATTAATATTTTATTAACCTAAGCCCTAGCCTAAAACTATAAATTAGAACCCTACCTCACTATTTACACACATATACTTACTCTCTTTCTTCTTCAAGGTGGTGGCTACCTCAGTGAGAGCTCCTTCTCAGATTTGCGGCCCTTCTAGTTGATCAGTTCATCTCAGTTTTGCGGCCCTCTTGGATGGTCCAGATTTGGTTTTGGTTTTGAAAGGTGGAGGGTTATTCTTTGATGATATCTTGCTGGTTATTTCTATGCTGAGTTTTTCTCATTGCAGCCAGGTCACTCCAGCTATATAGATCTGTTGTCTTGTAGCTGTCAGCCTCCTCTCTTTGTCCATATCTACTGTCACCTAGAAACCGACCACCCTCTCCGTGTAGATCTTCTCTGTTGCTAGCTATCGGTCCCCTGGTTTTTAGTGTGATCTGTTTCTACCAGCCACCACAAGTGGTGTAGGGTTGTTGTCCCTTTTCCTCTAGTTGACATCCCTCTATTACAGGTTGTCGTCCACCCCTTTGAGTACAGAACTGGATTTAATAAGGACCGTGGCCATTCTTCCAGGCTTCTTCTTGGCTGCCACACTTTCTTTAGCAGGCAAATCCCTCCCTGTGTGTTGCTGAGATAAGGGTTTGTTATTCAAGAAATAATTTTGGGGTTCTTTTCATTTTTCTTTGGGGTTTTTCTATTGTGGCAAAACAATCCTATGTTCTCTTTAACGAAGATCTAACCCTTAGTGGTTGATCCATGAGCCTAAACTAGATCTGAGCATAATTCAGAGTTTCACACTCACTTGTGTGCCAAGCTCTTCATTCATTGCTCAAGAGGTAAGTCTCAAAAGTAAGTTTCAGTTGCACTTTAGTTCGTTTTGAATTATTTGTTTAAAAGCTCAAATATACTAAGTTTGCATGCTCAGAAATTTCTAATGTTTTAGATCTATGATTGTTGTACTTAGATCTACTAATTTTGCATGCTTAGAAATCTCTAATGTTTTAGATCTAGGATTTTTGTACTTAGATCTACTAGTTTGCATGGTCATAAATTTATAATGTTTTAGATCTATGATTGTTGTACTTAGATCTACTAAGTTTGCATGCTCAGAAATCTCTAATGTTTTAGATCTAGGATTTTTGTACTTAGATCTACTATTTTGCATGCTCATAAATTTCTAATGTTTTAGATCTATGATTGTTGTACTTAGATCTACTAAGTTTGCATGCTCAAATATCTCTAATGTTTTAGATCTAGGATTGTTGTACTTAGATCTACTAGTTTGCATTCTCGGTAAATTCTCTTGCTTTAGATCTATGATTTTAGATCTTGTTTTCAGATCTACTATATATTCTTATGTATCTTTGATCATAATTTTTATTAAGATCTTTTGAGTACTTGTTGATCTAGTTAACAATTTGTTTTGAAGAGTATTCTTTCTGTTCTTTTCCCTATTTCTAACACAAGTAAATCTGTCTAGATGATCAAGATTCCTCTCAACAATTTTGTCTTTCTTGGTGGATTCAAGAAAGATCACATCTCTA
>JZKD02S0588039.1:0-16183 GCA_000966675.3 Picea glauca
TCTCCTACATCTACCCGTCTCTCCTACATTTACCTCTCTCTCTACCCCCCTCTCTATTTTCCTCTCTCTCCCTTGATCTATATTTATGATCGGAACGAAATGAAACCACAGATTTATAATATTAACATAGAGACATAATGAACAATAACATAGATATAGTAAAAATTGGCTTCTATTCAATAAGAAATATGTTGAAAACTTTAAAATGCAAACTGAAAACAAACTTGCTAGAATGGTGGCAACTTATCTCCGAGAAGAGATGTGACAGATACGCTCATTTGCAAGAATATGAGTACAATGAGGTTCTAAAGGCCTTTTTTACAATAAACATGAATGCCAAAACCCTAGAAATCCAAAAATCTAACCCTAGGAGATGAAGCGCCAAAAGTCATGTGGGCCCCGTTGGGGTAAGTTAGTACATCAACTTTTCAGGGTCCTAAATTTTGCATATGATCTTCGTTTCAGGTGCACAATAGATCATTGGAAATATATTGACAAGGAGATTCGTTTAGGGGGATCAATCAGAGCCTTCGTCTATTTTTTAGGTGCTTGATCATGAAAAAACGACGTTTACGCCCTCAAAATGGCCCTAGAAGTTCAAGAACCGAAAAACTTCTAAAAATAGTAAGTTGTCAATTTTTTTTTTTGAGCCAATTGGACAAGGTGGGTGGCCACTGAGATCCTCTTAGATCAATTCTCCCCCCTTAGGAAGCAATGGTCTTCATTACGTTGAGTGCCCCCATCAGATGAGAAAATTTCTACTAAATTTGGCCCCAGGTGAGCCCCTTGCCTTGGTGCAAGAGTTTCCTTGCTTTAACAACCTGATAAAGCTAGATCCTCTGTTGGTGAGTGCCTTGACCTCTGTTTCCACAATATGATCAATGGATGTTTGTTCAATGCGGTTAGGGTTGAGCTCTGTTGGTTTCAACTGTTCTGCTATCTCCGAGGTGTTCAATAATGGTGGAAGGTAAGGCTGAAGGAGGTCCACATTCAATACTGGGTGCAAGCCAAGGAATGGGGGAAGGTTGAGCTCAAAATAATTTTCACCCACAACCTTGGTGATGGTGTAGGGTCAATAACAGAGTAGACGAAGCTTTCCATGAGAGGCCGAAGGAGGTCCACATTCAATACTGGGTGCAAGCCAAGGAATGGGGGAAGGTTGAGATCAAAATAATTTTCACCCACAACCTTGGTGATGGTGTAGGGTCCATAACGGATTAGACGAAGCTTTCCATGAGGCCCTAAGGCATTATTTCTGCAAGTACAACCAAAATTTGTCTCCCACCTAAAACTGGTGTGACACCCGATGTTGATCATAACATTGTTTGTACTTAGCATTGGATTTCTATAAAATACCCTGAACCTGTTGGCAAATTTGTTGGATCCACTCAATGAACCAGGTGGCTTTGTCAGCTCTAGTTGGAGCATGCGATGATTCTTCCTGGGTGGCCACAAGGGGTAGTGCAACATCCATGGGACCCAATGATTGAAATCCCAACCCCGCCTAAAAGGGTTTGTGGCCAGTTGAACTATGTATGGCTCTTTTATATCTATGATGAACATAGGGAAGAATCTCATCCTAGGTGCGGGGGTGCTTGGAATTGTACATGCGCAATATGTGCACGATCATCTGGTTGATGACCGTAGTTTGGTCATCCGTCTGGGGGTGGAAGGAAGTGGACTTGTTGAGCTTGGTGTCTAGCAGTGACCAGAGGCTAGATCAGAATGTGTTGAGGAACCGACTATCCCGATCTGGGATAATGATTTGTGGGATCCCAAAGTGTACCCACACTCATTCAAAGAATATCTTGGAAGTGGACTCTGTTGTAATGCTCTTCTTGCTGGTAGCCATAATCACCATCTTGGAAAAACGATCAACAACCACAAAAAAGTAGTCATTTCCCTTTGGTGGATGGAAGGCTTGACACGTAGTCCATCGAGATGGATTCTAAGGGCCTATAAAGATAAGGAAGAGGAGTGTACATGCCTTGTTTCTTAATAGCCGTTTTGGCAATAACACAGGCAATGCAGGACCAAATCTACTTTTTGACATCCTGTCAAAGTTTCTTCCAGTAGAAATTTTGCTACAACACTGCCAATGTCTTTTCCACACCGAAGTGTCTTTCCACCCGAATATAGTGGGCTTCCCAAATCAACTTTGATTGCTTGCTTGATGGAACACATAGATGACCCGGATGGAATAGTATCCCGTCCTGAATATCGAACTTGGTGACAATTGTGTTTGTGCTGAACATCTGGTAGTTGTTGGCGAAGTCAGGATTTGTCTCATAGAGGTGGGGCCATCCAGAGGTCTCATGGATGTAATAATTGAGCATTATGGTGATTTCCATGAATGGAGGTCGTATGAGGGAATCAACACCTCAGTTGGTACTTCTTGTTTTATACTTGATGTTGAGGTGGAAATGCTGCAAATATGTGGACCACTTCTGATGGTGGTCATTCTGCAATTTGCCTGGTGTCTGCATGAACTTCACCGGCTTATGATTAGTGTGGATGAATGTTTCCTTCTCGAGAATTCAATGCTTCCACTAGCGGTAGGATTGCATAATGGAGTACATTTCTTTGTCGTAATTAGGGTACTTACAGATGAAGTATGATAGTGTCTCACTATGATAGGCCACAGGGTGACCGTGCTAAGTGATTGTTATTCCCACAACATAGTCTGAATCATTTGTTTTGATATCAAAGGGATGTTGTAGGTCAAGTAATGAAAGAACTTGGGTGGAGCACAAGAACTACTTCATATCATCGAACGATTTCTATTGGGACATGACCCAAATTTGGTTTTTCTTACCACCACCTCTAGTTATTTCACTGAGGGTGCATGAAATATGGGAGAATCCCAACATGAACCTGCGATAGAAATTGGAAAGACCTAAGAAGATCTGAAGCTCAGTGAGCATGGTTGGGGTTGATCGGTCATGAATGAATTGGATCTTGGCTGGATCAACATGCACACCATGCACATCAACAATGTAGCCGAGGTATTGGACCCTGTACATGCTGAAGGAGAATTTTTCCAAGTTGGAATATAGCTTGTGTTGTCATAGAGTGTGCAAAACCTATTGAATATGCTAAAAGTGTTCTGCCCAAGTCTTGTTGTAGATGAGGATGTCATCTAGATACACCACCATGAAATAATTAGTGAAACACCGCAATATATCATCCATCATCATCATGAAAGTTGTTGGGGAATTTTTCAAACCAAAGGGCATGACAAACCATTCAAAAATACCTTCTTTTGACTTGAAGGAAATTTTCCATACATCTGTCGGTTCTATTGGAACCTAATGGTAGCCATATTTCATATAAATCTTACTGAAGTATTTTCCCCCCTTGAGCTGATCAAGGAGATCTTCGATTCGAGGAATCAGGTACTGATTTGTGACTTTGATTTTATTTAGGGCCCAGTAATCAATGTAGAGTAACCAAGTCCTGTCTTTGTTTTGCACCATCACGATTGGGATTCAATAGGGTGATGAGATCGGTCAGATGTGCCCCTTGTGGAGAAGTTCTTGGATATGAGGCTTGATCTCCTCATTTTCTAGGACGATAGACTGGCCCATTGGGTAGCGATGTGTCAGGGGTCAAATCGATGGGATTCTTGACTTGACAGTGCATAGGTGCCCCAATAGATGATGAGAATATGTCTTTGTATTCTTGCATGATATTATCCACTTACTTCCGCTACATGGAGAGGTCGGTCGCGGAGGCCATGGATGTGGCTGCAACCTTTTTCTCACTCTGAGAGAGAATCATGAAGAATAAAAATTTCTCGGTCTGAGAAATGACCTTCTTGCATTGCTTGGCAGAGATAAAGGAAATAGCACTAGGTGAGACTGCCTCGGGTATCCTATACAATTTCCTATTTAAAGTAATAATAACACTATGAGGCCTAGACTCATATACAAAATGATGTTTCCATAAATAAGGTTGGCCCAAAATAACATTACAAACAACAAGAGGAGAAACATCACAAAATACCTCATCTTTGAATGGCTTGATGCCATATGACAAGCGACACTTTTGGCTGACGCGAATATCACTTCCTTGACGAAGCCATCCGATGGTGTAGGGTTGCAAGTGTGACATTGTTGGTAGGGCTATCCTTTGGATGAACTCTACTGAGATGAGGTTATTCTGGCTACTTCTATTAACGATGAAGTGCAACAAATTACCTTTTACCCACATTTGTGAATGAAAGAGGTGCTCTCATTCCTTTGCTTCATCAGGTTCACCGGGCTAGATCTTGCTGGTAGCAATGGTGGCACTCAATTCCGCGTCAATGATCCATCTCCTCTTTTCTGGTTCTGACTCAGAATTGGAACCCACATCCGATTCATAAGATTTTACCTCAGCCACCAATGAATTCTTTGAGATGAAATCAATAGTTTTATGCTAGGGGCTCTTATGGAGTTCAACCACTTCTCGGTATCTTTCTTCGTCTTCCCAGTGTCCTTCTTTGCTGGCATCTTGGAATGGTTGTCCTAAGGTTTCCTATCTTTTCTATTTCCTTTTTTCTACAAGTTGGGGCTTCCCTTGCTCTGCTTATGTTGTGAGGGGTTTACAGACCCAAACTACTGCGTCTTTTGTTTTACCTTCTGCTCTATTTTGACGGCATATCGATAGGCCGTTCCCAAGGTGAGATGTCCAAAAACTTCATTTATGTCTAGATGTATCTATGCATACCACCCTGCCATTTGAGCACCATATGTTTCTCAAAATATTTGATACCCAACTTGGTGCGCAAGTTATGGAATACATTAGTGAACTCTTGCACTATTTGGTCTCTTTCTTGTCGCAACATGGTCCATCTTGTATACAAGTCGTCATAACTTCCAACAGGGTAGTATTGTTCCTTAATAACATCCCTGAAGGAACCCCAAGTGGATGCAACTAGAAATAATTTGTATCCCTCTATTTCCTTTTTCTCACACAAAGTGTCCCAACAATGTTTGACATGGGGGACAACCTTGAGGAGTCCAAATGCAAACTTGTCTCTATTGGAAAAGTTGTGGACAGAAAAATAACCTTCTATAAGGTTTAACCATTTATCTACAACATTGACATATTTTTGACCTTCAAATATAGGGATATAAAAATTGATATGTACCTTAAAAGGGGTGGCACCTCCTGTTAACGTGGATGCATCACTTGTTGGAATCCATCAAAGGATTTGTGAAAAGTTGTCCATCATCACGTTCCTCTGTCACTCAAGGGATTCCTCGAGCAACATTTTGAAAGGATCTCCTATCCCATCATCTTTCTGTTCTTTCACCATGGGCAGTTTCTTGGGCGTTCCAGAGAAGTTTTCCGCAAGAGAAACAAGCTCGAGACCCAACTCTCTATACCCTTACCACGTTGGGGACATGCATTAAAAAAATGACAAGGAACAAACTGCTCTCATACCACTGATCCATATTTATGAGCGGAATGAAATGAAACAAAAAAAATATAATATTAACATAGAGAGACAGTGAAAACCAATAGAGATACAATAAAACTTAGCTTCTATTAAATAAGAAATGTGTTGAAAACTGTAAAATGCAGACTAAAAACAAGCTTCCTAGAATGGTGGCATCTTATCATTGAGAAGAGATGTGATGGCTATGCTCATTCGCAAGAAGATGAGTACAATGAGGATATGAAGGTCTTTTTTACAATAAACATGAATACCAAAACCATATACATCCAAAAACCTAGCCCTAGGAGATGAAGCACCAAAAGTCATGTGGACCCCATTGGGGTAAGTTAGTACATCAACTTCCTAGGGTCGTAACTTTTGCATACAATCTTTGTTTAGGGAGAATGATAGCTAGTTGGAAAGGTATTGACAAGGATATTGATTTAGGGGGCTCAACCAAAGCCTTTACTAATCATTGAGGTGAATGATCATGAAAAAGCGATGTTTAGGACCTCAAAATGGCCCCAGAAGTTTAGGAACCGAAAAACTGCTAAAAATAGTAAGTTGCCAAAAACATATTTTGAGACATTTAGACAGGGTGTGTGGCCATTGAGATACTCTTGGATCAATCCCACTTCTTATAAAGCAATTGTCTCCATTGTGTTGAGTGCCCCCATTAGATGAGAAAATTTCTGTTGAATTTGGCCACGAGTGAGCCACTTGCCTTGGTGCAGGAGCTACTCTACTTTGACAAATCGATAAAGTTGGATCCTATGATGATGAGTGCCCTTGATTTATGTGCCCATTATATGATCAGTGGATGATTCTTCCATGTAGTCAGGTTTGAGCTATATTGGTGTCAATTATTCTACGCTCTCTGAGGTGTCCAATAATGGTAGAAAATAAGGCTGAAGGAGGTCCACATTGAATTCTGGATGCGAGCCAAGGAATAGGGGAAGGTTGATCTCCAAAATCCCCAGTGATGGTGTAGGGTCCATAACAGAGTGGAAGAAGCTTTAGATGATTCCATATAAGGCATTCTTTCTACAAGTGAAACCAACTTTGTCTCCCACCTGAAACTGGTGTGGACCCAATGTTGATCATGGCGATGTTTGTACTTGGAATTGGATGATCCAGATTTTATGAGAAGAAAAAAATGAATACATGTTATTAATAGGTGCTTAACACAAAATAATAGAGATACAATAAAACTGGTTTTCTATTCAATAACAAAATAAGTTGAAACTGTAAAATGCAGTGGAAACAAACTTGCTGGAATGGTGGCGGCTTATCTCTGAGAAGAGATGTGATGGCTGCGCACATTCACAAGAAGAAGATTACAATGAAGATCTGAAGGCCTATTTACAATAAACAAGAATTCCAAAAACCCTAGACATCCAAAAATCTAACTGCAGGAGATGAAGCGCCAAAAGTCATGTGGGCCCCGTTTGGGTAAGTTAGTACATCAACTTCCGGGGGTCAGAACTTTTGCATATGATCTCCGTTTTAGGCGTGTGATAGCCCGTTGGAAAGGTATCGTTGAGGATATTAATTTTGGTTTCTCAATAATGCAATAATATATTATTGGGGATCTCGATCCTGAAAAACCTTCATTTAGGCCCTCAAAATGGCCCCAGAAGTTAAAACTGCTAAAAATAGTAAATTGCCAAAATTGTCAGAAAACCATTTTGAACTAGTTGGAAAAGGTGGGTGGCCATAAATATCCATCTGGATCAATCCTCCCTCCTTAGGAAGAAATGGTATCCATTGCGTTGAGTTCCCCCATTATATGTGGAAATTTCTACTGAATTTGGCCCTGGGTGAGCCACTTGCCTTGGTGCAGGAGCTGCCTTGCTTTGACGACTTGATAAAGTTGGATCCTTTGTTTTCGAGTGTCTGAATGAACTACAATGTATTATGATCAGTATGGATGACTATCTCCTTCCCAATAATGTAATGTCTCCACTAGCGACAGGCTTGCACAATGGAGTACATTTCTTTGTCGTAAATAGGGTACTTACTGACAATATATGACAGTTTCTCACTATGATAGGCCATAGGGTGGCCATGATAAGTGATAACGATGCCCACAACATATTCCAAAGCATCTGTCTCGATCTCAAAGGGATGTTGTAGGTATGGTAGTGAAAGTATTGGGGTTGAGCACAAGCACTACTTCAAATCATTGAACGATTGTTGTCAGGACCAACCCCATGGAAATTTTGCCTTACCACCACCCCTGTTTATGTGGCTGAGGGCCCATGCAATATGGGAGAATCCCAACATGAACTTGCGGTAGAAATTGGCAAGGCCCAAGAAGCTCCGAAGCTCAGTGAGTGTTGTTGGGGCTAGCTAGTCACGGATGACTTGGATCTTGGCTGGATCCACATGTATGCCATGCTGATCAATGATGTAGCCCAGGTAATGGACCCTGTCCATGCCGAAGGAGCATTTTTCCAAGTTTGTGTATAGTTGGTGCTATCGCAGGGTGTGCAAAACCTGCTGAATATGCTGCAAGTGTTCGACCCAAGTCTTGCTGTAAATTAGAATGTCATCCAGATACACCACTACAAAATTATTGGTGAATGGTCACTTGATATCGTCCATCATCCTCATGAAAGTGGCTAGAGAATTTGTCAAACCAAAGGGCACGACCAACCATTCAAAAAGGCCTTCCTTTGACTTGAAGACGGTCTTCCATACATTTGTCTGTTCTATCGGGACCCGGTTGTAGCCAGACTTCAGATCAATCTCACTGAAGTATTTGGCCCCCGTGAGTTGATCAAGGAGGTCGTTGATTCAGGTAATCGGGTATTGGTTTATGACTGTGATTTTATTTAGAGCCCAGTAATCAATATAGAGTCGCCAGGTTCCATCTTTCTTCTATACCAACACGATTGGGCTCCTGCAAAGTGATGCGTTGGGGAAGATCTACCCCTTGTGGAGAAGTTCTTGGATCTATCGCTTTATCTCCTCATTCTCTAACAAAGAGCGACGATAGACTGGACCATTAGGCAGCAGTGCACCGGGGGTTGGTTCGATGGGGTGCTTGACTTGGCAGTGCAGAGGTACCCCTGTAGGTGAGGAGAAGATATCCGAGTATTCTTCCATGACCTTATATACTTGCTTCTGCTGTGTGGAGAGGTTGTCTGCAGAGACCCTGGATGTGGCTGTGATATTTCGATTATTCTGAGACCGAATCACGAAGAAGACAAACTTCCCCATCTGAGAGATGACCTTCCTGTTGTTGAAGCCGCCTTTTACAAGTGGTTGAAATATAATCCTTGCAACCAAAAGTTTACCTCGACATGCGAAGTGGTGATAGTCGTTATAGTCCTAAGTCACCATCACCTAACCATTAAGCGAGTCTATCACTTTTATTACCTCACGCTATCGCACTTCAGGAGTTACAAGTTGCAAGGTTTCCAAACTTCGATATGCGAATTCGTGAAACAGTTTCAAAAGTTCACCCATGTTGGTGTCAGGGGTAAGTCACTTTAAACCCTAGTTAAGCACTATCGGGGTTTTGCGACTCGGCAATCGCTCTCCCAAAAATCTATACCTTCATAGCCCCGAGTCGCGAAATCGTGATTTCTATTAATTAAGCATGGGTTAATTAAGAACTTAAGTTAGATCATGATTTTTTTTAACTAAATCGCGCCATCACGATTTTGGGTATTTTGGATTCCAAGACTAGGAACGAAATTATTTGAGACGATGAATGCCGAAAAGAGGTTTTGAGAGTTGAAGGTACAAATTTAAATAAATTAACTAAATTAATTAATGCCTTAAAAGGCCTTTGACGTACGTAGTCTACAGATGAGTTTTTTAAATGTTTCCACATTTCTTTATTATCACAAATCTTTTAAACATTTATGGCATTGATTTGAATCATGATGAGTTATTGGAAAATAAGATCTTGTCTCACGCCTAAATCTTTCCATTAAATGATTTGACGATTCTGTCAGCAAGGACTCACGCAAAGTTGAAAGATTAAAGCTAAGGGGTTTGTTTCATTATTTCAATTTTATTTCTATTTTGCACGTAGAGCTTTTTCATCAGGATAACTTCTGTCTGTATTCACAATTCTTACTATAGGTGATATGCGTACAAAATTCTCTTTCATGGCTCCACGAAAGGTGTTCAAGACGGCTACCAAAAGTTCAAGTTAGGGCTCTTATGCTATTTCCAATACTTCACCTCGAAGTATTAATACTGTAAAAACCTGGACATACATCTCCGACATTCTTCAGTCCGAATCGGTGAATTGTTTAGATGATTCCAAAAATAATGAGAAGGATGATTTGGCCACCAGATACAAAATCATCATTCAAGCAGAGATGCACAAAATAGCGGCAAGGCCACGACTCCTTCCCTATTATGATATGATCAGATGGGCGCTAGACCATGTGGATATCCCAACTAGGACTATTATCATTGAACAAAAGGTGATGGTTGGGACTTTTAGACCGAAAAATTTGCAGGCAATGTATCAGTTTTCACCCACACCAAACTTCATGCACAATGTTGTGTTTTTGGAAGGTTTCAAGGAGAAGGAATGCGAGAAATATGGAAAAACATTGTCTGATATGATCAGGGATTGGGTTTCGAACCCCGCAAAATTTAGGGCAGACTCTAATGGAATTTATTCAGTCTCCTCCTTAGAGCCACCATTCAGGTATATAGCAATGATGGCCTGTAGGTTGTATGGGACGGTGGACACCACACATTGTTTTCTCCCGTGGGTGCCTTTGATTCATACAATCGCTGAAGTTATTTATTTCGACTGGGCCAAACTGTTTTCGGACAGTTTAACCAGTCGAGTTACCGAATATCGAGTGCAGAAGGCAAGTGGGAAAGAAAATTCGTTTTTCATGTATGCCTAGATCATGGACGCCATTTGTTTCCTAATGCCTTTCCCTCTAATGAGCTGGATCTGGACTCCATCTACTACAGAGCCCATCCATGTCTACCACTCAAAGCTTTGGGAGGATAAGGCCAAAGAATTAATCTACGAGATCTTCAACTGGGTAATGGTGCCACTGCATGTCACCATTTTTGGCCATCCGCCTCCCAGGATATCAGATAGCATTGCGACCAGCCTAAGAAGTGTGGTAGATTGGTATCTAGAGGTGAAATTTTTGTATATCAGGGTTTTCGACACCTCTGTCCCTCCAGATGCCCTCCCGCTATTCCTGCTAGATAAGCTATTGTGTCGAGAGATCGCCAGATAATCTATGCTCAGTGGGATAAGCAAGGATCGCAAAGGAGTATAAAAAAAGGTATGACCGCCCTTCCCTACTCGTATCAATGCATATTCCTTGTTAGATTTTGGCCAAGCCAAAGCCGAGGCTGTGGCTCTGGAAGAAATGAAGCTGGTAGACATTGAGTTTAAGAAGCATGACCCTAGTAAGGTTGTGAGCAATCACCTGGCAAGTTGCAGCCTGAAGAGGTATGAACACGAGGATTCCCCGCATGAAGAAATATTACGGGGCACGAGGTCCTTCACGGAAGTCCTAAGTCAGATTCAAGCCTTGCCACCCAGAGACATGGCCGAATTTTTGAAGTTTCGGGAACATTGACAGAGTTGTCTCCCCCATATTTTACAGGGTGAAGCCCCAAAGCTTCTAGTTACAAAGTAGACGGGAGCCAAAGGTGCAAAGGACTTGAGTCCTAGTGGGGAGAAGGATCGAGGGAAAACTAGGGAGGCTGGAACCTCAGAGCTAGGAGCCGAAGGCCCCCAAAAGTAGGAAGGAAACCCCAAAAAGGGCGCGCCAGGCAAGCAGGCCTTTGGCCAAGTGGAGATACCTTTGTAGGGATTGAGCGACTCACCTTTTCTTGTGCCAAATGAGATGGTTACAAAAGTCACCCTGAAACAAACATCTAAGCAAATCAGCAGTCCGATTTCTATTGTCGCACCCTTACAGTTCACAAAGGGGAATCTTGACGAGGGATGGATTTTCAATGAAGAAATGATGCCTATTTCTGTAGAGGAGCTTCCTCCCAACAAATTTTTCCTTGACAAGAAAAGAAAGGCCATGTAAAGGAAAGGATTTTATCAAAAAGAGGGAGCAGTAGTTAAAAATTTTGAAATCATGAGAGATGGGAAGGCCGCGAAAGAGGAAAAGTTTACAGAGGAGATAGCCGGGATGCTAGGGGCTTATGCTATAGCCAATCAGTACTCATTTGGGACTTTGATGGCCAAGTTGAAACAAAATAACCTCCTAATCAGTAAATTTGAAGCTAAGGTAGCTACTGTCGAAGAGAATGTCAAGGACAAGGTGAGCAGGATCCTTGAGGAAGCCCGAAAAGCTGACCTGCGTGAAATCAAGAAGCTCAGGGCCGACCTTGAGCAGGTGTGCCAGTCGACGCAAACTAGCAAAACATAGGTAAGCCAACAGGGGAAACAGATTATAGAGTTGCAGTCGAAATTGGAGGTGGCCGAGAAACAGGTTGTAGACATAGAAATGTTCAGATCGTAGGCCACCGAAATCTGACATAAGGTACTTACAACTCAATAAAACTTGTTGGCAAAGGTGAGAACCATTCAAAACCATTTCCAGATGATAAAGTAGATATTAGAGAACAATTCTTCGAGAGAAAGAGAAGCTGGGGCAACACAGGTCGTTTTCCAAGATGCTGTTATAGCTACAACGAAGATAGAGACGGTCAACACCTCAAAATTATCCATCGCGGAACAAACCAGAGGTAATATCCTGTTGAAGGCCTGAGAGCAGAACATATCAGAAATCAGGGGGTGAGCTAACGATGTAAATAATTTTTGTGAGGAAACGTTCTCTTTAAGAAGTAAAGGTTTGTTAGATCTTGATAAGGAGAGCAGTGCTGGGACATTGGGCAAAATCAATATAGCTAAACACCTGTTGGACATCAAAGAAAACATGGAGGAGAAGCAAGTGGAGATATCCCAGATCAACGAGGTTGATATGACCCAAATGGAAAAATGGCTAGTACAACCAAATTTACAATAATTCTCCATCATCGCAGAGGACCGACAAGTGGGAAAGTGTTTACCATAGCTGGCGAAGAGTTGTTACACTCTTGAAGTGAGCGACCAAGCAGAGCCTTCCAGGTTGATATCCTAGTTGGTGGAGAGGTGCATCACTTGCACCGAGTAGGCGAAAGGGCAGGCTTATGATGTCAAATAATGACAGATGTCTACCTGTTCTATTTTTAGAACACAAAGAGTAAGGAAAGGAAGGTGCTCTACCTGCAGGATGGAGGACAAAGACAAAGAAGTGAAACACATAAATTTCCCATTTTTTAACCGAAAACTTCTGGAATGATTGAGATGCTAGCGTTTAGAAGTTTGTATAAATATGCATTTTGAAGTGAGAATAAGGGCTGGACCTTTCTTGGCCAATTGTAATAGAGACTTTCTCCCTTTCAAAAATTAATACAAAGCAATCTAAAGATTCCCGATTCCGTGAAGATTGAGTTATGAGTTTTGTTTTCTCTGTTATCTTATCTTAAGTTTTATTTCACATATATATTTCTGATGAATGCTTAGCTACAATTTAGTGCAACTTCTACTATGGTGACCGACTTTTAGTCGTCTAATTGCTTGCATTTTTTCCTCTATATCGACTATCAGCAGGTACAAGACCTGTGAACTTTTTAGATCTCTATATTTTATTCTTCATCAGATTACTTCTTCCCTTTTTATTCTTCTATTTACATGGTGAGATTCTCCCTTGATAGGAGCCTCACATTGTCGACTGCTTAATGTTTTCTCACATTTCATACATGATTATTTAAAAAGTTAACTCAGTTACGAGAGAAGGCCTTTGGTTTGTGTTCTATATTTAACATTAGATTTCAAAAGTTCTCTTTTATACGGTTAAAGAAAAAGTTGAAGTGGCATTTTAAACCTCGAACTTTCTTTTCATTTTCTGTTCCTCCATGACTGTGCCCTTTGCAAGACAACCCAACATCGAACCCGACCCATTGGATCAAACCAACATCGCTTTGAACCTATTCGACACCATACTTAAAACCGCCATCACCTGGGTCGAACTCGAATGTTCATGGGCCGCAATTGAATGAGATATAAGCATCCAAGAATGTTTGGAAGTGAGACAGAGACAACTTAGAAATCATCCTTAGCTTCCCTTTTCCCAAAGGTTGATTTTTCCCCTTTTTATATTTTACTCACTTTTGGATGCCTATACCTTGTACTTTTTAGCCTTAAGTACAAACTCTGGAACAACACCTACATTTCTTAGAAGAGATCAAGGAAATAGCACTAGGTGGGACCGCCTCTAGTATCCTATACAATTTTCTATTCAAAGTAATAATAACACTACGAGGCCTAGACTCATATACAACATGACCTTTCCATAAATAAGGTTGGCCCAAAATAATGTCACAAACTTCGAGAGGAGAAACATCACACAATACCTCATCTTTGAAGGGCTTGATGTCGTATGACAGTCGACACTATTGGCTGACATGGAGATCGCTTCCTTGCCGGAGCCATCCAATGGTGTATGGTTGTGGGTGAGATGTTGTTGGCCAGGCTAGTCGATTAATGACCTCTACTGAGATGAGGTTCTTCTGGCTATGGCTATCAACAATGAAGTGCAGCGGGGTGCCTTTTACCCACATCTGTGAATGGAAGAGGCACTCTCCTTCTTCTGTCTCGTCTGGTTCACCAGGCTGTATCTTGGTGGTAGCAACGGTGGAACTCTATTCCACGTCAATGATCTATCTTCCCCTTTCTGGTCCTGGCTCAGAGTCAGAATCCGCATCTGATTCAGAGGCTTTCACTTCGATCACAAATGACTATTTTGAGCAACAATCAATAGTGTTATGCCAAGGGCTCTTATCGAAGTCACACCACTTCCCGGTATCTTTCTTTGTCTTTCTGGTGTCCTTCTTTGCTTGCGGCTTGGGTTGGTAGTCCTGATACTGTCCATATTTTATCTATCCTTTTTTATGTGGGTTGGGGGCTTCCCTTTCCTGACTTTTGTTGTGAGGGGTTCCCAGGCCCAAATTGCCATGTCTTTTTTTTAAGCTTTTGCTCGATTTTGATGGCATATCGGTAGGACGCGCCCAAGGATGAGATGTCCAGAAATTCCATTTCAGTTTGGATGTATCGATGCAGAGCACCATGATACTTGAGCACCAGATGTCACTCTGAATCTTTGATACCCATCTTGGTGTGCAAGGTATGGAAGATATTTGTGAAATCTGGCATTGCTTGGTCTCTTTCTTGCCGCAGTGTGGTCCATTTGGTATACAGGTTGTCATAACTTCCGAAAGGGTAGTATTGTTCCTTAATAACATCCCTAAAGGATTCCTAGGTGGTCGTGATTGAAAATAATGAGGTTTCCTCTATTTCATTTTTCTCATAGAAAGTTTCCCACCAATATTTGACATGGGGAACGACTTTGAGGAGCACAAAAGTAATATTTTCTCTATTCGAAAAGGTATGGACAGAAAAATACCCTTCTAGTAGATTCAACAACTTTTCTACAACATCTGCATCTATCTGACCTTCATATATAGGAATATCAAAGTTTATTTGTACCTTGAAGGGGGATGTGCCTCCGTTCGAAGAAGATGCATCTTCTGTTGGTAGCCGCCGAAGGATTTGCGCAAAACTATCCATCATCTTGTTCCTCTGTTGTGTGAGGGATTCCTCAATCAAAAGTTTGATAGGATCTCCCATCCCATCATATTTATTTTCTCCTTCAATGAGAGGTCGCTTGGGCATGCGAGAGATTCTATCCTCAAGAGAAACAAGCTCGAGACCCAACTCTTTGTACACCGACCTCGTTGGGGACATGCATTAAGATGACAAGGAGTAGACCACTCATATACCGCTGATCTAGATTTTATGAGAATAATAAAATGAATACATATTACTAACAGGTGCTTAACACAAAATAACAGAGATACAGTAAAACTGGTTTTCTATTCAATAATGAAATAAGTTGAAACTGTAAAATGCAGCAGAAACAAGGTTGCTGGAATGGTGGCAGCTTATCTCTGAGAAGAGATGTGATGGCTGCACACATTCCCAAGAAGAAGATTAAAATGAGGCTCTAAAGGCCTTTTTACAATAAACAAGAATGTAAAAAACCCTAGAAATCCAAAAATCTAACCCTAGGAGATGAAGTGCCAAAAGTCATTGGGGCCCCGTTTGGATAAGTTAGTACATCAACTTCCCGGGATCATAACTTTTGCATACGATATCCATTTTATGCGTGTGATAGCCCATTGGAAAGGTATCGTCGAGTAGATTCATTTTGGGGGCTCAATCATGTCTTTTTTTTTTCTATAATTGAGGATATCTATCCCTAAAAACCTTCATTTAGGCCGTCAAAATGGTCGAGGAAGTTAAAACTGCTAAAAATAGTAAATTGCGAAAATTGTCCGAAAATTGTTTTGAGCCAGTTGGAAAAGGTGGGTGGACAGCTATATCCATATGGATCAATCCTCCCTCCTTAGGAATAAATGGTCTCCATTGTGTTGAGGTCCCCCATTAGATGAGGAATTTTTTGCTGAATTTGGCCCCGGGTGAGCCACGTGCCTTGGTGCAGGAGCTGCCCTACTTTCATGACTCGATAAAGTTGGATCCTTTGTTGTCGAGTGACCTTGATCTGTGTGTATAAAATATTATCATTGGATGCCTGTTGTATGCAGTCTGGGTTGAGCTCTGTTGGTGTCAGTTGTTCTGCTACTTCTGAGGTGTCCAATAATGGTGGGAAATAAGGGCGAAGGAGATCCACGTTG
>JZKD02S0588039.1:21408-43460 GCA_000966675.3 Picea glauca
TACATTGTTTACAATACAATATACATATAGGAGCCAATGGCATCCAAAACCCTAACCCAATGACCTGGATTAGTCCAAAACCCTAATTCCTTAACCGGAACTAGAAAACCATCGGAAAAAAACCATGTGTCGAAAACCACCTAATATCATGTGGTCCCGGTAATATGTCGTCCCGGAAATATGTCGGCCCGGAGAAAATATGTCGGCCCGGAAATATGTCGGCCTGACGAAAATATGTCGGCAAAGAATATAACACATACCCAACAATCTGTTTGGGGGTAAAAGGCTGTGGATTTGGCGATCTTGGTGTCCAGCAATGACTAGAGGATCGACCAAAATGTGCTGAGAAATCAAC
This sequence comes from Picea glauca, assembly GCA_000966675.3. Taxonomy (NCBI): domain Eukaryota; kingdom Viridiplantae; phylum Streptophyta; class Pinopsida; order Pinales; family Pinaceae; genus Picea; species Picea glauca. The sequence goes on from JZKD02S0588039.1 coordinate 21,764, forward strand.
TATCCCAATTTGATACAATGGTTTGTGGGATTCCAAAATGTACCCAGACTTGTTCAAAGAAGAGCTTGGTAGTGGCCTCTACTGTTATTCTCTTCTTGCAGGCAACCAGAATCGCCATCTTAGAAAATCGATCAACAACCACAAAAACAAAATCATTTCCCCACTTGGTGGATGGAAGGCCCGACACGTAATCCATTGATATGTATTCCCATGGCATGTTAGGAGTTGGAAGAGGGGTGTATAGGTCCTGTTTCTTAGTGGTCGGTTTGGAAATAGTGCAGGCAGTGCAGGACTTGATATACTTGTTGACCTCCTGTCGAAGTTTCAACCAGTAGAAATGTTTTTGTAGCATTGCCAATGTATTTTTGATGCAGAAGTGTCCATCCACCCGACTGTAGTGGGATTCCTAGATCATATTCACTCTTTCACTTGATGGAACATAGATATGGCCCAGACAACAAAAAAACCCATCCTGAAGATGAAAATTATCGACAACTGCATGTACACCCAACATTTGGTAGTTGGTGGTGAAGTGAGGGTCCATCTCATAGAGTTGGGGCCATCCAGATGTCTCATGGCCACAATAATCTAGCACCGTGGTGAATGCCACGATTGGTGGTCTGCTGAGGCAATTAGTGACGCGATTGGTGCTTCTTGTTTTATACTTGATGTTGAAGTGGAATTGCTGCAAGTATGTGGACCACTTTTGATGGTGGTCATTCTATAATTTTCCCTGTGTATGCATGAACTGCAGTGGCTTACAATCAATATGGATGACTATCTCCTTCCCAAGAATGTAATGTCTCCACTAGCGGCAGGATTGCACAATGGAGTACATTTCTTTGTCATAAATAGGGTACTTACAGACAATATCTGACAGTTTCTCACTATGATAGGCCACAGGGAAGCTGTGCTAAGTGATAACGATGTCCACAACATAGTCTGAAGCATCTGTCTCGATCTGATAGGGATGTTACATGTATCATAGTGAAAGTACTGGGGTTGAGCACAAGCGCTGCTTCAAATCATCGAACGCTTGTTTTTGGGACCAACCCCATGCAAATTTCTCCTTACCACCACCCCTTTTTATTTGGCTGAGGGCCCATGCAATATGGGAGAATCCCAACACGAACCTGCGGTAGACATTTGCAAGGCCGAAGAAGCTCCGAAGCTCAGTGAGTGTTGTTGGGGCTGGCCAGTCATGGATGCCTTGGATCTTGGCTGGATCCACATGTATTCCATGTTGATCAATGATGTAGCCCAGGAAATGGACCCTGTCCATGCCAAAGGAACATTTTTCCAAGTTGGCGTATAGTTGGTGCTATCGCAAGGTGTATAGAACCTGCTGAATATGCTGCAAGTGTTTGGCCCAAGTCTTGCTATTAATTATAATTTCATCCAGTTACACCACTGGAAAATTATTGGTGAATGGTTGCAGGATATCGTCCATCATCCTCATGAAAGTGGCCGGATCATTTGTCAAACCAAAGGGCATGACCAACCATTCAAAAAGGCCTTCTTTTGACTTGAAGGTGGTATTCCATACATCTGTCTGTTCTATTGGGACCTGGTGGTAGCTAGACTTCAGATCAATATTACTAAAGTATTTGCCCCCCATGAGTTGATCAAGGAGGTTTTCGATTCGGGAAATTGAGTACCGATTTTTGACTATGATTTTATTTAGATTTCGGTAATCAATATAGAGTCACCATGTTCCATCTTTCTTTTGTACCAACATGATTGGGCTCCTGCAAGGTGATGAGCTGGGGTGGATGTGCCCCTTATGGAGAAGTTCTTGGATTTGTCGGTTGATCTCCTTATTCTCTAACAAAGAGAGACGATAGACTGGCCCATTTGGAAGTAGTGCGCTGGGGGTTGAATCGATGGGGTGCTTGACCTGGTAGTGCAGAGGTACCCCTATAGGTGAGGAGAAGATATCCGAGTATTCTTCCACTACCTTATCTACTTGCTTCTGGTGTGTGGAGAGGTTGGCCACAGAGACCCTGGATGTGGTTGTGATCTTTCTCTTATTTTGAGAGATAATCATGAAGAAGACAAACTTCCCCATCTGAGAGATGACCTTCCTGCATTTCTTAATAGAGATCAAGGAAATAACACTAGGTGGGACTACCTCGGGTATCCTGTACAATTTCTTGTTCAAAGTAATAATAACGCTACGAGGCCTAGACTCATATACAACATGATGTTTTGATAAATAAGGTTGTCCCAAAAGAACATCATAAACTTCTAGAGGAGAAACATCACACATTACCTCATCTTTGAAGGGCTTGATGTCGTATGCCAGTCGACATTGTTGACTGACGCGTAGATCGCTTCGTTGGCGGAGCCATACACTGGTGTAGGGTTGTGGGTGAGACGTTGTTGGAAGGGCCAACCACTTGAATACCTCTGCTAATATGAGGTTCTTCTGGCTACCTCTATCAACAATGAAGTGCATCGGGGTGCCTTTTACCCACATCTGTGAATGGAAGAGGCACTCTCCTTCTTCTGGCTCGTCTGGTTCACCAGGCTGTAGCTTGGTAGTAGTAACAGTGGCACTGGGTTCCGTGTCAATGATCCATATTCCCCTTTATGGTTTTGTATCAGAGTCAGAATACTCATCTAATTCATAGGCTTTCAATTCAGCCACTAGTGACTGTTTTGAGTGGTAGTCAGTGGTGTTATGCCAAGGGATCTTATGGAAGTCACACCACTTCCTGGTATCTTTCTTTGTCTTTCCAGTGTCCTTCTTAGCTTGTGGCTTGGACTGGTAGTCCTGATACTTTACATATTTTCTCTATCCTTTGTTCTGTGGGTTGGGGCCTCCCTTTCTTGGATTTTGTTGTGCGGGGTTCCTAGGCCCAAATTGTTGCGTCTTTTGTTTAAGCTTCTGCTTGATTTTAACAACATATCGATATCCTGCGCCTGAGGATGAGATGTAAAAAAATTCCATTTCAGTATGGATGTATCTATGTAGAGCACCGTGATGCTTGAACATAAGATGCCACTTTGAATCTTTGATACCCAACTTGGTGTGCAAGGTATGGAAGATATTTGTGAAATCTGGCACTACTTGGTCTCTTTCTTGCCATAGTGTGGTCCATTTGGTATACAGGTCGACATAAATTCCGATAGGGTAGTATTGTTCCTTAATAGAATCCCTAAAGGATTCCCAAGTGTACGTGACTAAAATTAATGAGGTTTCCTCTGTTTCCTTTTTCTCACAAAACGTTTCCCACCATTCTTTGACATGGGGAACAAATTTGAGGAGCGCAAAACTAATCTTTTGTCTATTCGAAAAATTATGGACAAAAAAATACCCTTCTAGTAGATTCAACCAATTGTCTACAACATATGCATCTATGTGACCTTGAAATATATGAATATCGAATTTTATTTGTACCTTGAAGGGGGTGACACCTTCGTTCGAAGAATATGCGTTGCCTGTTGGTAGCCGTCGAAATATTTGCGTGAAACTATCCATTATCTCGTTCCTCGGTTGCGTGAGGGATTCCTCAATAAAAAGTTTGAAAGGATATCCTATCCTGTCATATTTCCTTTCTCCTACCATGAGAGGTCACTTGGGTGTGTGAGAGATTGTATCCTCAAGAGAAACAAGCTCGAGACCCAACTCTTTGTACTCCGACCTCATTGGGGACATGCATTAAGACGATAAGGAGCAGACCGCTTTGATACCACTGATCTAGATTTTATGAGAAGAACTAAATGAATACAGATTATTGAGAGGTTCTTAACACAAAATAACATATATACAGTAAAACTGGTTTTCTATTCAATAACGAAATAAGCTGAAACTTTAAAATGCAGTGGAAACAAGCTTGTTGGAATGGTGGCGGCTTATCTTTGAGAAGAGTTGTGAGGGCTCTGCGCATTCGCAAGAAGAATATTACAATGAGGCTATGAAGGAATTTTTACAATAAAAAATAATGAAAAAAACCCTAGACATCCAAAAACCTAACCCTAGGAGATGAAGCGCCAAAAGACATGTGCGCCCTGTTTGGGTAAATTAGTACATCAACTTCCCGGGGTCGTAACATTTACATACGAACTTCGTTTTAGGAATTTGATAGCCCATTGGAAAGGTATCATTGAGGAGATTCATTTGGGGGCTCAATGATGCCTTTGTTATCATTGAGGAGATTGATCCCAAAAAACTTCATTTAGGCCCTCAGAATGTCCCTGGAAGTTAAAACTGCTAAAAATAGTAAATTGCCAAAATTGTCAGAAAAATGTTTTGAGCCAGTTGGAAAAGGTGGGTGGTCACCGATATCCATCTATATCAATTCTCCCTCCTTAGGAAGAAATGGTATCCATTGCGTTGAGTTTCCCCATCAGATGAGGAAATTTCTGCTGAATTTGGCCCTTGGTGAGCCACTTGCCTTGGTGCAGGAGTTGCCCTTCTTTGACGACTCGATAAAGTTGGATCCTTTGTTGTCGAGTGCCCTTGATATGTGTGTCCAAAATCTGATCATTGGATTCCTTTTTTATACAGTCTGGGTTGAGCTCTGTTGGTGTCAGTTGTTCTACTACTTCTGAGGTGTCCAATAATGGTGGGAAATAAGGGCGAAGGAGATCCACGTTGAACACTAGGTGCAGGCCAAGGAAAGGAGGAATGTTGAGCTCAAAAGAATTATCCCCCATGACCTTGGTGATAGTGTACGACACATAATGAAGTGGTCGAAGCTTCTGATGGGGTCCTGTAAGGCATTCCTTATGCAAGTGAAACCAAACTTTGTCGGCCACTTGGAACTTATGTGGCACTTGATGTTGATCATAGCATTGTTTGTACTTGTCATTGGACTTTTGTAGGATATCTTGAACCTGTTGGCATATGTGCTGGATCTTCTCAATGAACAAGGTGGATTTGTTAGCTTCAAATGGAGCAAGAGATGAGTCAGTCGAGGTGACCACAAGGGGAAGTGAAACATCTATGGGACACAATGGATGGAATCCCAACCCCACCTAAAAGGGGATGTGACTGATTGAGTTCTGCAGGGCTCGATTGTAGATATGTTGGACATAGGGAAGGCTCTCATCCCATTTGTAGGGGTGATTTGAATTATACATGCAAAGGATATGCACAATCATTTGATTTACAACCTCGGTTTGGCCATCTATCTGGGGGTGGGAGGTCGTGGATTTGGTAAGCTTGGTGTCTAGTAATGACGAAAGGCTCGACCAGAATTTGATAAGAAATCGACTATCTTGATCTGAGAAAATGGTTTGTGGGATTCCAAAATGTACTGAGACTCGTTTAAAGAAGATCTTGGCAGCGACCTTTGGTGTGATTCTCTTCTTGCAGGCAACCATAATTGCCATCTTAGAAAAGCGATCAACAACCACAAAAACATAGACATTTCCCTGCTTGGTGGACATAAGGCCTGACATGTAATCCATTGAGATGGATTCTCAGAGCCTGTCAGAAGATGGAAGAGGGGTGTACATGCCTTGTTTCTTAGTGGTCGATTTGGCAATAGCACAGGTAGTGTAGGACCTGATATACTTTCTGACCTCCTCTCAAATTTTCAACCAGTATAAATGTTTCTGTAGCATTGCCACTGTCTTTTCGACGACGAAGTGTCCTGCCACCTGACTGTAGTGGGATTCCCAGATCAACTTCGCTCACTCATTTTATGGAACATAGATATGACCTAGATGATAAAACAACCCATCCTGAAGATGAAAATTATCGACAACTGTGGGTGCACCCAACATTTGGTAGGTGGTGGTGAAGTCAGGGTTTGTCTCATATAGTTGGGGCCATCCAGATGTCTCATGGCCGCAAGAGTCTAGCACCATGGTGAGTGCCATGAATGGAGGTCTTCTTAGGAAATCAATGATGCGAGTGGTGCTTCATGTTTTATACTTGATGTTGAGGTGGAATTGCTGCAAGTATGTGGACCACTTTTGATGGTGGTCATTCTGTAATTTTCCCTATGTCTGCATGAACTGCAGTGGTTTATGATCAGTGTGGATGATTGTCTCCTTCCCAAGAATGTAATTCCTCCACTGGCGGTAGTCTTTCATAGTGGAGTACATTTATTTGTCTTAAGTAGGGTACTTATGGACAATATCTGACAATTTCTCACTATGATAGGCCACAAGGTGGCCGTGCTGAGTGAGAATGATGCCCACAACATTGACTGAAGCATATTTCTCAATCTTAAAGGGATGTTGCAGGTCTGGTAGTGAAATTATTGGGGCTGAGCACAAGAGCTGCTTCAAATCATTGAATGCTTATTGTTGGGACCGGTCCCATGCAAATTTCTCCTTACCACCACCCCTGTTTATTTGGCTGAGGGCCCATGCAATATGGGAGAATCACAACATGAACCTGCGGTAGACATTGGCAAGGCCCAAGAAGCTCCGAAGCTCAGTGAGTGTTGTTGGGGCTGGCTAGTCACGGATGACTTGGATCTTGGCTGGATCCACATGTATGCCACGCTGATCAATGATGTAGCCCAGGTAATGGACCTTGTCCATGCTGAAGGAGCATTTTTCCAAGTTGACGTATAGCTGGTGCTGTCACAGGGTGTGCAAAACTTGTTGAATATGCTACAAGTGTTTGGCCCAAGTCTTGTTATAAATTAAAATGTGATCCAGATACACCACTACAAAATTATTGGTGAATTGTTGCAGGATATCATCCATCATCATCATGAAAGTGGATGGAGCATTTTTCAAACCAAAGGGCATGACCAACCATTCAAAAAATCCTTCCTTTGACTTGAAGGCAGTCTTCCATACATCTGTTTGTTCTATTGGGACTTGGTGGTAGCCATACTTCAGATCAATCTTACTAAAGTATTTGGCCCTCGTGAGTTGATCAAGGAGGTCGTCGATTCAGGGAATTAGGTACCGATTTCTGACTGTGATTTTATTCAGAGCCTGGTAATCAATACAGAGTCGCCAAGTTCCATATTTCTTCTATACCTATACGATTGGGATCCCACAAGGTGATGAGATTTGTCAGATGTACCCCTTGTGGAGCAGTTCTTGGATCTGTCACTTGATATCCTCATTCTCTAGCAAAGAGCGACGATAGAATAGCTTGTTGGGAAGCAATGCACCGAGGGTTAGATCGATGGGGTGCTTGACCTGGCAGTGTAGAGGTACCCCTATAGGTGAGGAGAATATATCTGAGTATTCTTCCATGACCTTATCTACTTGCTTCTGCTTTGTGGAGAGGTTGGTCGTAGAGACCCTCGATGTGGCTGTGATATTTCTCTTATTCTGAGGGTGAATCACGAAGAAGAAAAACTTCCTTGTCTGAGAGAGGACCTTCCTACACTTCTTAGCAGAGATTAAGGAAATAGCACTAGGTGGGATTGCCTCGAGTATCTTGTACAATTTTCTTTTCAAAGTAATAATAACACTACAAGGCCTAGACTCATATACAACATGACATTTCCATAAATAAGGTTGGCCTAAAAGAACATCACAAACTTCGAGAGGAGCAACATCACACAATACCTCGTCTTTGAAGGGCTTGATGTCGTACGACAATCAACACCATTGGATGATGCAAAGATCACTTCCTTGGTGGAGCCATCTAATGGTGTAGGGTTGTGGGTGCGGCATTGTTGGCAGGGCCAACCACTTGATGACCTCTACTGAGATGAGGTTCTTCTGACTACCTCTATCAACAATGAGGTAGTTAGAAGAAGAAGTAGCTAACTGCCCTTTCTGCAATTAGCATATAATTCCTTTCTGCAAGGGAAAAATAGAAAATCAGAGTAAGATAGATAATCAACAATGGATACTAAGGATACCAATTCGTAGTCAGCCCCTGGGTGGGTACAGTTGACAATCCAGTTGGAACATATGGAAAGGATAGCAAGTTCGAAATCAACCTGAGAGGCTCCCACACATAATTGTGGGTATACCTTCAAGTGACCCCCAATATATGATCCAACCACTACAAACAGTTGAACCACGGAGGGATAATCTCCGTAATTCGCCCGAATGCGACCTCGTGCATAACCCCTGTGTGAGAGGGGGATCCCAGAAAGCCTATATGACAATTGGATTTCACTCTCCCTACCGCAAGATACTAAGTTTGTTTGATGGATTTGGAAATTCATCCTTTCAACCTATTCCAAATCCCTACACCTTAAACTAATGTAGGTTTGCTAGCAAAGATGTAAAAAGTCTGATAAATTTTAGTTTAGCGCTTGATTTTTAAGGCTGTTGTTACTCAAAAGGAAAATGGCGTGGACAATATGGTGTTTTGATCAACTCAAAATTTATGAAAAGGGATGAATATGCAATCTTTTCATTTTGATGAAAACTATGCTACGAGAAGGAGAAAACATTCATCATTTTAGATGCACAATGTCCCAAAAATGCCCGAAAACATGCAATTCCGCTACTTCAAATGCAAGCTAGTTTCACAACCTAAAATCAAGAATGCATATATTTTCTTTGTTTGATTATGATGTATACATAAACTAAACACAAAACCTTCAATGCTCCATTACTTTCAATCAGGAGAGAGAATCATATGCAGATGCAAAAGACATGAAGAAAAAGACTACAAACAAAGCACGCACTCAAGGTAGTGAGAACTGAAATAAAAAATAAGAATCTTGTTCTAACAAGAAATCAATCAAGGATCCTAAAACCAACAAGCATCCAAGGAGTGCAATAAAATGCAGAGAGGAATCCAAAAAGAGACAGGGAGAAAGAGAAAATACCCAAATTGTCTCGACAAAACAAGCAACTAGAAAGATAAATTTTCACATTTATGAAAAGGGTTTCAAGCTCCAATCAAGACAAGAGGGAGTGATAAGCATCAAAAACCAATCCAAATAACTTCACAAACAATTCACAAAGACTAGGTGAAGATTTCCACAAAACAGGTTGCAAAACACTAATGAGAAAAAGGTAGAAAAACCCTAAGAAGGAGGTTGGGGCTCCCCCAAAAGGGTACACAAAGCATTATAACGCTCCATATAAGGCCTTTAGAGAGTTTTTGCGCTCTAATATCAAGGGAAGGGGGCGCCAGGCTTCCCAGAAGCTCAGAAAAAGAGCCAAAAAATTGCAAAACATTCACCTAGAATGCATAAAAATTGGTGAAAATGTAAGTGAAGATGGGAGAAGGATAATGGATCATAAACAAATAGAAAAAGTGATATGAAAGGTGGTGAAATGGTATGGAAAAACCAAGGAAATACAATAGGATTCCTTCCCCAGTGGAGTCGCCAATGTCTGTTGAAGGAAAATCTCCCTGCGGATAGGTAGATCTCCTCTTGAGAGCTAGACTCTTAAATCTTAAGACAGAAGATGCTTATCATGGACACTGACTTCCTTTTAGGTCTATATAAACTAACATATGAGGAAGAAGGAGAAAAGAAGTACCTTTTACCGGTGTTTGTCCCTGCACGGTTTGAGTTGAGCTCCAATCTTTCGCTCCTCGATAAGCCCTGTAGACAAACAAAAGTACAACCACTTCCTACTCTACTGAATTAGCTTGAAATAGACCTATCTATTAGAGACAAGTTAATGTGAGATTAAGAACAAACTAGAAAGAAACAGGCCAAGCATATTATATTGATGAGAACAATGACAAAAGAAACTTACAACCGTAGATGCGAATGCAACAGCTTCGTCGAATCCTCTTTGTCTAACCCTTTCTCAAAAGACCCACGATCAGAATGACAACAACTTCACTGATTATTCTCCTCCACTTCACTGTGTATTTTCTATGAGATCATAGGTTTCATGCTTCTAATCCTTCCTCACTTTCACCATGAGAAGGCATGTTTAAATAGGCTTGGAGAGGCCCAACTACTTGAGATATGTTTGGAGTAAGTAGAGGATTTTCCTCCTTTAGTTATGGATCTTCTTTGTGATCATGTATTGACCAAGGATTCGAATCCAAATTCCTTCAGATATTGAGAGGATCTTCCCCTCGTCCTTCTCAACAAACCAACTATTGCCCAGAATAGGTAGTGCTCTCTCAAAAGGGGTGTCAGAGTGTTATAGCGCTCCATGGAAATGTATAGGGGGGCGCCAGCACCCCTGAGAGCAGTAGCGCTCCAGAAAAAGGGAAGACAAGCGTTATAACACTCCCAGATAGTCTTTAGGGGGGAACCAACACTCCTGAGAGAGGTATAGGGGAGCATTCTCCTCTGAAACTCAATTTTTAATGGTCCTTTCAAATGGCAAGAGATTCATAACCCTTTTAACCCATTCCTCTTCTCCCAAATCAAATGTTTGAGGTGTTTCAAGTGTCCTCTTGATGTTGTTATAGGTACGACATAGGTATTATGGCAGTATGCTTTTCCTGACACTTGCGACACTCATGAGAAAAATGAGACACTTGTAATGACGACACTTGCGACACTATCGAAGTGAGTAATTTTGATGTGTAACAGCTTGTAGTTTATATTTATGGATATTCATGTTCATGTCTCTTTATCTAATTTACATGTTTCTTATGAATTTCCATATCTAAGACATCTAATTGTATATTTTCTAACATATAATCCTTTTATGCAGATTATCTACTTAGATTGTATTTCATAGATATGTGTATGATCTTGATCATTTCACTGTTCATGTATACATATATCATATCCTTCTCATTCATGTAAATTGTATTCTAATTTGCAGACTGGTCATTTCGACAAGTGTATATAACAGTTTTTCATAACTCTTTTTGTTATGGTTTAAAATCTAATATCTGGAGGGTTGCATGAATTATTAACTCTGTATAGAATATTTTCTAGTATCAGTTTGATAGAATAAGTGTTGATTTCAAATCTATTTTGAGTTACAATGTTTATAGACAATATTGATTATAAGAATGTGTATCTAATCAGTTATTTCCTTAATGGCAAATATTTCCATAGATTTTCTTGTTTATACTTTGCACATCTCTGTAGAAATTAATATTGAATTGATTTTTCTTGAATTATCAATAGTGTTAAGGTGCCATCATGACATAATTTTCCATCATAGACATAATCATTACATTCGAATGTCATCATGATGTTGTTTACTTTCAGTCAATTGTTGGGCACTTTAATTGTCTAAATAAATAGATAATTAAGGTGTTCAATATAAATTGTCAAACATAGGGAAGTTTTGTTCTTGCAAGATAATTGTGCACAGTCTATGCTATATTGATGAAAAAAAACATTAATCAAGTTGAAGTATTGAAAGAAAACAAATTTTTGGAAAACTAAACACTAGCACAAGTTGTTGACACAGCTGGAGTTCTAATCTACTGTTGCAGGATTGAAATCAACTTGCTTAATTGAAATCTAGATTGATGAGTGTATAAGAATTCTGGATTATCTATCTTATTCTGATTTTCTATTTTACCCTTGCAGAAAGGAATTCTATGCTAATTGCAGAAAGGGCAGTTAGCTACTTCTTCTTCTTAGCTACGACACGACCAATGATTTGGCATAACTAACTTAGAGACGACTCAAGATATGACCTTGTAGCAAGTCGAATGAGAGACAAATGGATTTCCCAAACCAACTTTAGATAATGAATAGGGGGGGTGTCATGTTCAAGAGAGACACTTACTGCAAATAATATGAATACGAAAACACATCCCTTTCCCAAATTCCCCCCCACCATTTCTGATGAGTACCTCTTTATTTTTATGCAAGCTTGAGGTGGATAACATATGCTTGTTGATGTAAGCTCATCCTTTGGATGAGTTCTTCAGAGTATGTTTATCGAACCCTAGGAAGGAGTGGTTCAGTCCCATTATGGGTCTTTTGATGTTTGTTTAACGAGTCCAAAGATAGAAAGCTCGAAGGTTTTTCGTAATTATAGAGTCTGGAAAAACACTCAAAAGAGAACTCTCTCAGTTTCTTTTTCATAAAAATAGTCTGTTGAGACTGAAAAAGAGATAAATTATCACTCAATAGACGCTTTCTTCAAATACTTTAACGAGCGTGAAAATAGCAAGGTAGCTCAGCAATCTTTTCATGTTTAGAGAGTCTGAAAAGAGCTTAAAGAGAACTCTAGGGGGTTCCTTTTTCATATAAACTTGTTGAGCCCGAAAAAGTGATAAAAGTGTGCTCGATTACATTCTCATGTATTTTCGAGCATGAGAACGGACAAAGACCAAGCTCGAGGTTTTGTGAAAAAAACCATAAAAACAACTTAAACACACGATGAAAAAAGAGAAAAGATATCCGTATCCCTGTGTATGGACATCGAGGTCATCATGTCTGCAAAAGTTGCACTCATAGGGGTATTAGGCATTAGGTTTAATAAATAAAACAATTATAAAAACCAACAAAAAATGGTAAAAGTAAATATAAGTGGGCAAAAGTTCTTTTTACCATAGTCATTGTAACTTTGCCAAGATTTTAGCCCAAAACCCCTCTTTTTCCCTTGAATTTCAGCGCTCGATTGCGGAAGGTACGAGCAACCATTTGGCGAACCGTCTCCGACAGTGAGGTAAGCTCCTTGTCTTCTATCTTTTCATGGTTCAATTTTTCATTTTCATTGGGAAAATTCAAGTTTTTGAGCTTGTTTTAGGGCTTAAATTTGCGCTCATCCATTCTCGTAGGCTAGCCATATGGGACCTGTAAGAATGCATGATTCTCATAGGTGGCCCCAAAGGCCCCTACAAGAAACTCACACTGTTCCAAAGGGGCACTTGCGAGAACTACAAAGTGAAAAATTTCTTTAAAGTTTGCCCCATGAAAAATGTACCAAGTCTTGAAGAGAGTTGCTGACCTTCTTCTTATGTGTCTTATGCAGGCATTTGGCTATCACGATGGTTATGGAATGGCGTGAAAGATACCATGAAGAAGATGATGCTATTGCTGGGACTAACCCGAGCACCATTGCCACTTTGTGAGACTATGGTTTCCTGAAATTCTTTCGGATCCCGGGTATGAGGGCCCAAGTCAGGCTATTGGAGTACCTCATTCATAAGTGGGATGTGGACCAACAAGTATTCCACGTAGGGGTCCACACATTGTCCTTGGATATAGAGGATGTTTATTTCTTGACAGGACTGTCATGGCGTGGGTACCATGCTAGCTTGACTAGTAGCCGAGGTGGTGGGTTGCCTATAAGTGAATACTGTCGTTTGTACTATGTTCCAAAGGTGGAAAGAAGCAAAGGAAAAGTGTCCATTTGGGGGGTCCAGGATTTGACCCTTTGCACTATTTTGTTTACCATAGCTCATATGGCTGGGAGTGCTGCTCCACACATGGCTCTCCAAAGCTAATTTCAGTATGCCATAGAGTGTACTAAGCCTCGGGTCTTTAACTGGGCAGACACAGTCCTTCGTAGCATGAAGAGGCAGTTGACTAAATGTAGGAGAGGTGACCTGAAGCAATTTAGGTATGGGTCATTGTTGGTTTCCTTCTTTCTTGAGAGGGTTCCCTTGTTGAGGTTGCAGGTTGAGTGGGGTTTACCTACTCCAGAGGATCCGAGGATGTTGAGGTGGTGTAACCTCATGGCTCGACATGTAGCTAGACCAATCATAAAATACAATGATTCCTTCTTTGACTGGTTGCGACCATAGATGCTAATGGTTAATGATTATGCCTATGTCGGGTTGGACTTCCGAGGAGATCTAGACTTGGCCCTGCCCGAGGGTTCTCAGTGGGGATATCTCGGTAAGAAGTACACATTTTTTACTTTTTAAATGTTTTTGTGAGTTTTATCATATGCAAATGTTTTTATGTTTGTCCAAGGTCTAATTACAAAAATTCTTTTTTGATGACACAGACGTAGGGCCTTATCAAACTTTGGGTACTTCTCCTATTCAGCAATGAGAAGAGGTGGCTCCAGTGCCACGATGGGACGCTGAAGATTATGAGTCAGTGGAACAAAACTTAGAGGGTTTGACTGCAGACATTCCGGACATGCCTCTTGGAGAGGTCTCGTGATGTTATCAGCATCATACAGTGGGGGTGTCAGAGTCTGTTGGACGACTGCTTCATAGGGCTACCCGGGAATTCATGTGTTACCATGAACATCATCCATGAAATCACTTTGAAGAAGCTATGAGCTTCATATTTTGAAATTTTGGTCCTTGGACATAAATTTTTTGTAAAAAATGTTTTGATCGTTATATATACATACAGATTCTACTAGCTTATTTTGTGTTGTGTGATACTTGTGATGTGATTGATTTATAAATGAACCAAATGTTTGTCTAATACATAGTTAGCTAATGCATCAGTTAGTGTATTTATACATCTGGGAATATGCAGATACTCAATATAATCAAAATAACGTTCCAAGAGGTGAATTCACAAATATACCCGTAGCAAAGTAGGACTTCGACTAGCATAGACATTACTTAACTGTAGTACTATGAGCTGCGAATTGAGTTGCACAACCAAGCGACGAATAACGAGTGAGATAGAATAAATCAATAATTCGATAACGATTCTATACTCTATAATATTGATGGTCGCACGGCTGAGGCACACACCTCGTAGAGTGATAAGTTTGTTTGTAGGGGCGTAAGTTTTCCACGCAGCAGAAACAAGGTTCTGAGTACTACGACTAGTGCCATCAGCGAAGCCAATGTGGGGTAGCGAAGATTCCGACATCTGAAAATCAAACACAATGTCACATAAGGGCAGAGACCAGATAACGAAAAAAGAAAACTACAGTAACACACAAGAAGTATGATACAATAAAATACAAGTACTCGTGCACAGGTGATCTTATGCATAGTACTTCTTTAAGTACAACCCATTTCTGGGTTCACTCAAATGGATACCATCGTAATCTACTAAATCATAGGCTCCTTTCTCCAAAACTCGTCTAACGATATAAGGACCTCACCACATGGCTTCGAATTTTCCATCTCCTAGCATATCTTGATCTTGTTTGTAGAGGAGAACCAGATCTCCTTTGAAGAAAACGCGAGGCTTGACATGTTTGTCGTATTAGGCCTTGACACGTTTCTTCTAGGTTTCTATGACTAGGGTAGTGTCATGTTGAGTTTTGTCTAATTGCATGAGATACAAAAGACGTTCTTCCTCTGCAGAAGTGTTTGGTAGGAGTTCGACGACTAGTTTTAAAGAGGGTATCTTGCATTCAATCAGGAGGATGGCTTCTAGACCATAGACTAACTGGAAAGGTGTAATCCTAGTAGCAAACTTAACGGATGTCCTGTAAGCCCACAATGTTGAAAACAACATTGTGTGCCAACATGTTTTTTGAATCCCTATCATTCATCGAAGCATGGTTATGAAAACTCTGTTAATTGCTTTGACTTGGTCGTTGGCTTGTGGGTAATAGGGCATTGAGTTTTCATGGAAAAGACCCAAATTTTTAGTGAGTTCGAACAGCATGAAGTTTCTAAAGTGGCTACTGTGATCAGTGACGATAGCCTGAGGAACACCAAAATGAGCTATGATGTAATTGAAAATGAATAATGTTGTGGTCTTTCCAGTATTGTCAAATGTCGACATTGCCTCGACCCATTTCGTAAAATAATCTATGGCTACAATAATGTATCCATGCCCCCCAACTGAGTGGGGGTGACATGTCATGAAATTGATACCCCATTTCGCAAAGGGACCAATGGAGACTACAGGGTGAAGAGGAGCAGGATGTGATCGTATCTTATGATTATAGGTCTGGCAAGCATGGCATTTTTGGACGGCGATTATGCAATCGTTAAATAAAGAAGGCCAAAAATACCCTGCACATAAGATCTTCTTGGCAGTAGCATACCCGGACATATGACCACCATAGTCTCTAGAATGGAAATCATTTAAGGCTTTCTCAGCTTCATCGAACGTGACGCAGCGTCAAAAAACTGAGTCAATACCACGACGATAAAGAGTATCCCCGAGGATAATATATTGACAGGCTTGGTAGCGTATTCGACACCGGTCAGTACTAGACAAATTGGGCTAGAAAATATGGGTTTGGAGATATATGATGATATCACCGTACCAAAGATCATCGGAACTATTTAGGAAAAGGGATTCATCAGGTAATGAATCACCTGCTACATTTTCCATTTTAGAGTAGGGAAAGTCACATATCGACTCGACAAACACTAAGGAATTCTTGGACATGGCTCATTCTAATTCCAAGTCAAACTCTTGGAGTATCACAATCCATTTGGAGTATTTTCCCCCTAGCAATTGACGCGTGAGAATGTGTTTCATAGGGTTGCAGTTAGAAATCATCGTAGTCTTGCGAGAGAGGATATAGTGCCAGAAACGTTGAACTGCTTGGATGGCTGCCAAGGCCAGTTTTTTGACATGTAAATACTTGGTTTTGGTAGGCATTAGACTTCAACTCAAGTAATAGATAGCATTTTCGTCATGAGAATCATCCTCTTGGATGAGAACCATAGTGATGGTGTAATCCGAGGCTACGAGGTAGAGGAAATAATCACGACTATAATCGGGGGAGGGGGGGCGGGGGGGAAGAGAAGAGAAGCACGTGTTAGGGACAGTTTCAAATATTTGAAGGATTTGTTTGCGATGGTATCCCATACAAACTCAGACCCCTTTTTGAGGATTCGTGTGAATCCAAGAGTTATCTCAACATAGTTTGGGATGAAACAACGAAGAAAGTTTGCTTTCCCTTGCAAACTTTGTAACTGGCGAAGTGTAGAAGGAGGAGGGAGATTGAGAATCACCTCGACCTTTAAAGGATCTACTCAGATCCCTTGACGTGAAACAATAAATCCTAGAAGTCGGCCGGATTCTACGCAGAAAACACATTTGTGTGGATTCAAGCATATATGGTAAAATCGACAACCGATGAAAATGGCTTGGAGGTGGATTGGATGATCGACCTGGCGCATGGAATGAGCATGTAAGTAATCAAGATATGGTTGCACGATGTGTTTGATATCATGGAAGGCATAAGAAATAGCGCACTGGAAAGTTGCACCGACGTTCTTTAGATCGAAAGGGAGTTTTCGATACGAAAGTGCCCCAAGGACAAATGAAAGTGGTTTTGTGTTGATCCTCGGGAACAATATTGATTTGATTATATCTGGATAAACCATCCATCAAAGAGAAGATTTAGCTTCCAGCGCAATCATCGACAATCTGTTCGATGAAGGGGGTAGGAAAGTTGTCCTTAGGACAACCTTTGTTGATATCCCTATAATCAACGCATACGTGGATTGTGCCTTGTTTTTTGTCGATCGAGACAAGATTGGAAACCCAATTAGTGAGGGCCACCAGGTAAATAAAGATGGCTTTGAGATTTTTCTCGACTTCAAGCTTGATAACAACTACTTTACGTGGGTGGACTGGATGAAGGCATTGCCGAATAGGTTTAGCATCTGGGTATGTCTTCATCTCATGTATCATAATGTCGAGGTTGATACCCAGCATTTCTTCATAGCTCTAGGAGAAGACGTCACGAAACTCTTTGAAAAGTGACTTATAGGTGACGGTTTCATCAGGGGAACATGAAGCTCCGATATGCACATTTTCGACAATTCAAGGTTTGATGGATATGTTGAGGGGAATAGTGGGTGAGATATTGCTTAATTTCCCTTCAGAAAACACATCGTCTGTGGACTCGGGAACAATTGAAATAAAGACAATGGTTGAAGGGGTCGAGATCTATTGGTAGCTCTCAATGGTGTGTTGTTCCAGGAAGAGGATGGAACGGTGATGTCCATCATTCCAAGGGGTGTCTTCCATGATATAATTAATGATCTCGTCCATGGGAAAAATAACGCGGAAAGGATCTAGAGATAAATCACCAAGAGAGGGGTTGCCGATTGAATGGCCTGATAGGTGGATTCGACCGGACTTAAAGGCATTTCTTCATCATAATGAAGATGATCATCGAGGTCGGGTACCATCCATGGGTCGTGAGACGTAGGGGTTTTGTGAATCGAGGTGGAGATCATGTTGATTGAAGCTACAAATGAGTGTGGAACATCGGGTGGTCGAATGGGGAAAGTACCCATTAATGAAGAGTCTTTGAGAAGACCTACACCGACGTTCTCGTAACCCGGTGAGGTTTTAACGATGAACGGTATGTTTCCAGTATGTGTATCCGAGTTAAAGAAGGATAATTGGTCGACGGTGATGACCTTTCCTTGATGTGGGAAACGTACAACATGAAAAAGAGTCGACACAATTGCGCACATGGAATTGATCCAACTACGGCCAAGTGGAAGATTGTAATCAAGAGGAACGTCAAAGACTTCCACTTCGACTTGGACCGTTTTTCCTTCTAGCATGATTGGCAATGAAGGAAGAACACCGTAAGTCTTAAAACCGGAGCCATTGAAGGCTTTGAGTGTGTTATGGGATTCAGTCAGAGAGTGAGAGCCGATGGCTTTCCAGCAAGTAACAGACATGACACATGTCGAGGCACCCTCATCGATAACGGTTCTACAAATATTTTTGTCGGAGACAATTACTTGGATTTGGAATGAAAGTTGAGGGGGTAACCTTGGAATGTGATCTTCCAAGTCAAAAATTATTAAATTCGTGTCTGTCGGGTCGATTCCACCAATAGATTTCAATAGTGCCTTCCGTTGTGTGGGACAACTTTGAAGGACTTCAAGGGCTGACATCGCAGAAGGTGCTTGGGCCAGATCTTCAACAATGCTATAGTTCTGTGCAAAACGAGCATGAGGATTGAAAGACGATTTATGAACGACGCCCTTTGGAGGGGGGTGAAGAACTGTGTCAAGGCTCGATCGTTCGAGATGAAGAGGACAGTTTGTAGGTGGAGTCGTGGGAGATGGTTGGACCAATGAAGGAGGTATATCATCAACCTTCTCTTTCGAGGGAGAATAATCTTTGGCTCGAGTGGTAAGTGCGATGTCATTCTTCTTTGAATCGCCAGTACACTATACATAGGATGTAGTGGAAGGGGAAGGTTGGTCATGAATGACCAATTGGGCCTGTTGTTGAGAGGGGAAGGGTTGGGACAAGATGATTGGAGTGGGTGGTTTTGGAGCCCCTTGAAGGAACTTAGTAACCTCGACGTGTCGTGGACAATCCTTTGTGTAGTGATCATCACAACAGATAAGACAAGGGTATCGAGGTTTGCGCTTATCCCTATCGTCAACAGGTGGGGTTTTGGTTCTCTCTACTTGAGAAGTATTTTTGTCCTCCTTATTCTTACCCTTTCCCTTTCTGGATTTGTTTTTACCGACTGGGGTAGATTGAACAACATTTACCTCAGAAGTCTTGCCGGTGGGAGGGGTAGGAGACGAAGCATTTTGAACATTAGAAGAAGCGGGTTTGGGGTTGTTTCTTAAGGCAGAATGTGGTTGGGCATGGAAAGTGCCAATCACACCATCGGATGCATGAGAAGCAGCTGGAATATTTGAAGTGGCAGAAGTGGAAGGACGAGGTGCATCAAGGAGTAAGTCGTAAAGAGTACCCGTTTGTGAGTAAACGAGGTCAAGGTTTTGAGCACGACTTATGGCCTATTCTTCCATGACAACTCCACCCATGGCAATGTCATGACTGATGTTATTCATAAATGATTTTTTGAACCACTCTGCCAACAACTGATCGAGAAGTTTGATTTTGATGAGACGTCGTCTCCGTCGCCACTCATGAATGTGATCGGATATATGAGTGGCTTTGTTTTGTTTGAAAGAACTCAAAATATCAGTCCCCATTTCATAACGGATCGGTAACTGGTAGTGGGTGAGGAAAGCCATAGCTAGGGTGTTGAAGTCAGCGAAGAAACCTTGTGGTAATTCTATATACCACTTCGTAGTAGAGCCTGTGAGAGTTCTTTGAAAAAGTCGTAAATGAATAGAGTCATCCATCAAGGAGTTGGATGAGCACCATAGGTGAAAAGTCATCATGTGATTGTTCGAGTCCTCTCCCGCTTTACCATCGAATTTAGGGATGTCATATGGTAGCTTGGCTGGTATAGAGGGCCATTGGGGAGAGTGACAAATTGGATTGTTTAAAATTGTCGACAGATCTGGGAGGTCCAAAGTGGCCAAGAAGTGTAATTGTCTATTCACATGCAGGTACTAGTGGCTTTGGGGAGGGAGTCATGTCAGAAAACTAGTGGGACCATACGCAGTCTACATATAATGTGAAGACCCAGGGAGATTCAGTGGTTGTTGTGGAGGAAAGTAGCTCATGGGATTGTATCCTTGAACAGGGACGTGAGTTTGAGCATTCGAGCCCCAAATAATATTGAACATACCTGGATAAGGTTGGCCTATACTAGGAGGTATAATGGATGTAGATGGAATCTATTGCCCCCCAGTCAATTGGGGATTATGTTGTATCATATGGTTCCAATACTGGGCCAAGGATGGAGGTATCTTTTGTCCGTAGGGTGGGGTCTGTGGGGGTTGTCCTCCAATTGAGGGTTGAGTTCCAATTGGGGGTTGTGTTCCAATTGGGATTTGTGTTCCAATAGGAATTTACCCTACAAGCAGGGGTTGTGTCAAACCTCCTTGGTGAAATTGTCCCCCAACAGGAATCTGGTAATTTGGTGTGAATGACGGAACGATGCCACTAGGATTAGTGTCGCCGATAGAGGATGGAAAAGGTCCTCTAAAAGGGGGTTGAGGAAGTGTCGAAATGAATCCGGGAGGAGAGTGCCCAGAAGAAGAGGGACCACCAGGAGTTCCAGATGGGGTTTGTGTAGGAGTGGGAATAGAAGTATTCAACGCATGGTATCCGAGTGGAAGCGTCGGGGTGACACTAGGCGAGAGTAGTGTGCCAATGGGGGCTTGACTAGCCGCTTTAATCCTGATGTGAATACTCATAGTATCTGTGTAATGGACCATTTCTAAACGGATGGTCAATATGTGGTCATCTCACAGAGCTTCTGTACCAGGAAAATAATAAGCAGTAGTAAAAGGTACTGCGTCTGGGTCAAAGGTTTCAGGGAATGCAGGTGAGACGGTGATTTGAACACCTTCTCCTAAACCAAAGAGATCTCATCTAAAAAATCTAGTAGACCAAAAAGGACCTTGGCCCTCAGGTCCTGGAAAGGGTCCAGTCAGTGATCCAGAAGACACAACAACTAAGTCTCTCGAAGAATTCACTCGCATAATATGTTTCTCTGAATTGGGGTGAAGTTGAAGGTCCTCTCGAGAATTGGTAATTCAGAACCATTCTAGAGAGTCAATTCTTTCCACTTGTGGAGTGGTGATGTCTTGGAATTCACTCTGTTTAGGAGAGCCCTCTAGTGAGCTTGTAGGCAGGGGTTGAGAACCTTCCATATTTTCTGGAGGTAAGCCCTGCATTCTATGTGAACGACGTGGAGGGTCTATTGTGAATGAGTTACAAACTTACAAATAAATTCCTATGGTCAACTTGGGTAAAAAAACAACATGCGCTAGTAAAAAATCTAAGAAACTACACCAAGAAAACAAGACCTTCTAATTCCGAAGTCACTAGTTGGTGATGAAATCCGACGTCGCAAAAACAAGATGAGAAGGGGCTGGGTTAGGGTGGAAAAGTTACATTGACGACCTACTTAACAGACTTACACCCTGGTGCAATCTCCCACACATAATCGTGGGTATACCCTCCAAGGAGCCCGAGTGAGTTTGGCCAACGTCGATTCCAGGTACCGTGAAGACTTGCCCCTTCACAGTCACCATGTGTAAGACCCTAAAAATATAGGCCACTAAGGTTACCACCGACAACAATAAATCCTGGGGGGACAGTCGACAGTCTGATCCACACGCAAGGGCAGGGTATCTAGCCCGAAATCAACTCGAGAGGCTTCCACTCATCAT
>JZKD02S0588039.1:43510-56329 GCA_000966675.3 Picea glauca
GCTTCCCAGGACAAAATGTTGTAAATGGAATTTGACACTCCTTAACACAAGATTCTATTGTGTGTTTTGTGCTTTGGAGAGTGTATCTCTCTGCCTATTCCAAATCTCTAGCCTAGCTAATTGTTTGTGTAATAGAGTTCTAGAAAAGAGTTACTAGTTAAATTTTTAAAATTGTGCAGTCGCCAATTTTGTTATCAGACTAATCGGTAGGTGCAGACACTAACAGATATCCCTAGATCCACTTGGATCTAGAACAAAACAGGAGAGGACATGACTCTTTACCTAAGTTACGACCATTGAATTAGCTAGGAGGGAGGAACAAGTGACATACCTTTGTATCGCTTCCTTAGGTCTTTGTTTCTCCCGCTTCGCTCTGGTGCTCTCGTGAGGTCAAGACAAAGACAACACAAACCAACCAAAGTGAAGATATCAAAATGTATTCAATCGTCAACTTATGTGTATCATCAAGGAATTACACAATAAAGTAAGAATGACTTTATGGGAAAGGGACATGCCGTTGTATCATATTAATGGAAAGTAGAAGATACAACTTGATCGCCTTGATGTCGCAAGCTTCCTTTCGGCGACTCTTGGTTCCAACACACATCCTTACTCTGTCCTTGCATGAAGAAGATCCAATTCCTCTTGATATACCTACTAGAGTCTCCAAGCTTCTGTTCAAGCTAGGTTCTTCACACAATTCCTTCACCAATTCATCAATTAATCTTGCTTAACCTTTTCCATGAGAATCGTTTCAATATATAGGAGAGGGTGAGATGGTTACAAGGATGAGAATGATCCCACCAAATCAGGGAAACCAATAAAATGACAACCATTCAAATGCCAACCCATTTTCTAGAAGATCCCCTTCTAGAACCCTCGAGACTTCTTCCCTTTTCCAAGCTTGAAAACAAGTTCGCACCCTATGTATAGAGCACAGTGTGAGAAGTTCACACCCTAGATGAAGGTGGCCTGTGAGAATGGGTCATTCTCTCACCATAGGCTATAAGCAGCTTGCGAACTCACTTTGAAAATATGTTTTGGACCAAAATCATGTACAACAACCATGCAAAAGTATCAGCAAACTTTTTAACGAGACTGGCATACCTGTCTTTTTGTTCTGCAGCCAATGCTTTGGACAACTTGATGATCTTGACATTATTAGTGGTCCCAATATTTCACTCTGTCACCTCTTCTTCTTGATCCTTCATGGAAGTTCCTTTGTAAACATCATTACTGTTGAACAATCTTTCCAAAGGCACTATTCCTTTTGGAATATGGTTGGTTTTCATTTCTACAATATCATTTCTAGCCATTGTCTTCAACACATGAGAAGATTGGTGATCTTCTAATTTCTCATTTTCATCTTCTTGACTTTCTTGATCAATTGAGATATTGAAGAATTCATCAATGGTGTGAAGAAATCTTTGCAACTCCAAATCGTCACTAAAGACTTGCCAGTTCTTTATGTTGTCTGGTATGGTCATTCTATGTTTGATTTCCACCTGATATTTAATATATGGGCCAATGGGAGGCCTGAACGTGTTGGAAAAATAAGTCCAGAGAATCAACTCTCTGATTTTGTTATCTGGGAATGAAAGAGAGGTTAAATGCTAGATACCAGAGCTTCATATTCATCTATATTGTTAGTAGTCTCAAACTCCAGCTTATAAGAGAGGGTTATAACTTCTTCTGAAGGGGAAATGAGGAGAATACCTACACCAGATCATTCTTTCGATGAAGATCCATAGAAATACATTTTCCATACCTTGTTTTGTTGAGCAGTCATTGGTTGATCTCTGCGTTGGATGAATGATTTTTCAGGTTCATCATCATTTAAATGAAAAAAAGGAGAACCCATCTCATCCTCAAGAACATAAATGGGGTGATTTCTTGGGTTCTGATGAATACTAACTATGTAGGCTAACCTTACCTCTCTATATAGGCTCCTATACTCACCACCAAACAAAGGAATGGTGGCATATGTGAGGTCCATTTGCAATGATTCTCCAACCTTCTTAGCCCAAGTTCTGGATAATAACACACCAAAATTTGGGGGGATGTTAGCCACCACAATGTCCATCACTACCCTCTTCATGGGTAATTGTGCTAGAGAAAACACCATATCCTTTATCAATCCCAGGCATTTTAATTTCTTAGAATCGAAGGAGTATAGGTCTTGGTAAGGCTTAGTAATATCTAGACCTAGTTCTTCCATAACAACTTTAGGCATGACATTGTGAGAGGCTCCCGAGTCCATAAGACAGTTGTGCAGGATCTTATCATGGACATTCAAAGATATATATAAAGGATGAGAAGCATCAAAACCATCCTCAATGTATGGACCCACAATAATGTCTGGGTTTTCATCTTGTAGACTAATGACATCAGAAGATACACTAGAAGGAGTGGGCTATAGAAATTTCATGATGGATTTCTTGAAAGGTTCATTTTTTAACAATTTTGTCAAAGGGACAGGAATCTTGACTTTTCTCAGCTCATGTTCCAGGATGAAAAAGGTTGATGACTTATCAACTTCCTTTGTTTCAGGGGCAAGAGGTTTTGAAAGAGGAGATGATTGAGTTTTAGATGGCATACCTTTATTTGGATTTGTCTTGGGAGGGTATTCTGTTGGTTTTCCTTGATCAGATGTGGTGGCCTTGGAAGCTCCATTTCTCATCCTCAAATCATATTTATTCTCGGGTTGACCTTGAATAACTCCCTCTTCCCCTATCTGATCATCAAATTGGTTTGACAATTGTGCTACCTCATATTCCTGTTGTGTTAAGTGTCTGGTATAAAAATCTAACTCATTGAAAAGTACAACAACATTGTCCATGTTGGAACATATATATTTTTCTAAAATTTATACTTAGATAATTTTGATTCTTGTTTAAATAAGGACAAACGCGCACTTGAATATCATGGTTGATGAAGTCTTCCATTGAATCCAATGATCTAAAATCCTTCAAAGTTATGGAGTCGCCCACTCGTTAAAAGGTCAAATCAGTAAAGGCTACCTTTGAAATGTAGGGTTTCAGGGTTTCGCGATACTAACAGTCCAACATGTAAGAACTCCAAAGTTTCGATATACGAAGTCACAAAACTATCTTAAGTTAAACCGAGTTATTTTAGGGTTAATAAAAATTAACGATTAATAAATCTTATCACGATTTTGTGTTTCTTGGATCCTAACATATAGCGACTATCAATATCCCGAAACCCAAAACCCCGAAATATTTGAGGTTAATCATGATTAATTAAAAGGGTTAAACATAATTAAACTTAATTAATCACACCGTGATTTCTCATTTCATAAGTCATAGCTCAGGTTATTATAAGATCTACCGCGAGCCAAAATGCTGAAATTTACTTAATGATAAATATGATTAATTGATGCTTTAACAAAGATTATTTATTAATTAATCCATCACTTAATGATGACTCGGATAGATTCAATTTTTGTATGTGCTTTTCTCGAGCATGAACCACCAAAAATAAATGCCTTTATGACAATCATTCCAAATACGATTTTGAGCCACCACTTGAATCTGATTCATTAAAGAAAGTAAATACTCCATCAGTAAAGGTATTGGTTGATCGATGTGATTAAAGGAAAAGGGATGTGAATTTGAATTTCATTATGAGTTTTACTGAGAAGTAATTTTTTCCAATTGAAGGATTTTACGCATTTCCTATGGCAGATAACAGAGTTCAAAGGCTTGATATCATGGCTCCATGGAAAGCACCTAAAGTGACTTGTGAAATTTTGAGCCAGAACGTAGATGTTCTCTCTGACACCTCACCTAGAACCATAGACACTGTCAAATCCTCGATGCAAGTATTCAACATCTTAAAAAATGAATTGGTAAATTTCCCGGATGATTCAAGCGACAACGAGAAGCAGGACCTATCTACCAAATACAAAATTGTTTCTCATTGAGAGCTACAAAAGATAGCAACAAGGCCTAAGCTCTTTCCCTACAATGATATGATCGGTTGGGTGTTGGACCTTGTAGATATCCCAACCATGACTATTTTCAATTCGCAAAAGGTCGCAGTTGGGTATTTCAGGCCAGAACATCTACAGGTGATGTACAAATTGTCTCCGGTATCCAATTTCGTTTACAATGCAAATTCCCTAGTAGACTTCAACAAGAAGGAATGCGACCAATACAGGAAAAACCTTCCCAATTTAATTAAAGACTGGTATTCTCACCCCGATAAGTTCAAATCCAACTCCCATGGTATATACCCAGTTTCCACACTAGAACCTCACATAATGTACATAGAAATGATGATGTGTAGGCTCTACGTGAAGGAAAACACAACTCATTTATTTTTACTGTGGGTACCTATTATACACATAGTAGTAGAAGGGTACTCTTTTGACTGGGAAAAGATATTGTCAGACAGTTTGGTTCAATAAATTTCAAGATATAATTCACTAAAAGCCAAGGGGAAACCAACCCAATTTTTCATGTCAGCTTATATTATGGACGTCGTCTGTTTCATGACTCCTTTTCCGCTAATGGACAAGAGATAGACTCCAAATAGTGTTAAACCGATACATATTTATCATTCGAATCTTTGCTAAGAAAAGGAAAAAGACTTCTTTTATGAGATCTATAACTGGGTAGTGGTGTCGATGCACACCATCATAAATGGATACCCACCTACCAGAATCTCCGAAAAAATTGTGACTAACTTGGGCAGAATAATAGACTAGTACATCGAGGAACACTTCTCGTATATTAGGGTTTTCGGCTGTTCAGTTCCTCCATATGCTCTGCCACAATTTTTACCAGACCGACTAGTGTTCCAAGAGGTCGTAGGACAAAAATGTGCTTGGTGGGATTAGTAAAGAGCTCAAAGTAGTACAGAAAAAGGTATGGCCCTCTTTTCCCCTACAAAGTGGTACATTTTCTCTACTGGATTTTGGCCACTCAAAAGTGGAGGCCGCAACCTTGTAAGAAATAAAGCTTCTCAACATTGAATTCAAGAAGCACGACCTGCAAAAGGTTGTGGGTAATCACATGGCCAACTGCAATTTGAAAAGGTATGAACATGAAGATTCTTCTCAGGATGATATTTTCCGAGGAGCGAGATGCTATCCAGAGGTCTTGGGTCGGGTTCGAGCTCTATCACCTGATAAAATGATTGATTTTTACGACTTCCAGAGGCATCAAAGAAGTATCCTCCCTAAATTATTATAAGGAGGAACCTCGATGTCTCCAGCTGCACAACAAAAGGAGACTCGAAGCTCAGAAGCAATAAGCTCAAGAAGATAGGAATCCTAGGAAAGTTTGGAGAAGACTGAGGTGTCAACTCAGAAATAAGATATTCCATCGACAAATGTATCAAGTGACCAAGCCAAATATTAAGAAGAGACACTGACAAAGGAGGGAGAAGAAGGACCATTGTTTACACCAGATAAATTAACTACAAATGCAATCAAGAAAGATTCGTCCACCAAAATTGACAGCCCCGTCCAGTTCATCACACCATTACAATTTCCCATAGGGAATCCAAATGCAAAAGTAGTATTCATAGAGGACATCACACCGATTTTGGTTGAAGAGTTGCCTCCTTCCAATTTCTTTTCAGCAAGAAAAGGAAGGTCATGGTGAAGAGAGAAATGCACCTAAAGGAAGGTTCAACTGTCATAAGACATGGGATGCTAATTGATGGAGAATCCTTGGAGGATGTATACTTTGCTGAAGAAGTAGCAGGTTCACTGGGGGATTTTGCAACAACTGACTAGTTTTCAGTCATAAATTTAAAAGAACGACTTAAGCAGACAGATCTACAAATCATCCAATTGTAGAATTAAATGAAGACTGTAGAAAATAATGTCTGGAGTGAGGTCAACAAGGGATTCGATCATATTATAGACAACGACAAACAGGAAATCCAGTAGTGCAAATCTAGCCTTGAGGAGATGCACAAGAATATACAGGTGAGCTAGGGACGAGCCACCACCCAACATGATGACTTGGTAAAGAAACTACAAGCCAAAGTAAGCTCTACCTAAAACATGATTTCATATATAACAATGTTCCAAGCTTAGGCATTGGAAGTGTGAAAGGAACTGGAAGCAACACATCAAAGCCTTCTCACTAAGGTTAAAACTGTCCAAGATAATTTTCGAGTGATAGATCAAGCATTAAATAACATTTGTTTAAGAGAGAGAGAAGCTATTGTTTCCCAAACTACCTTCCAAGAATAAGTTGTGTCATCAGCAAAAGAAGGAGTATCTATGGCTTCCAAGTTGTCCATGTCGGAACATACTAGAGGTGATATAATACTAAAGACCTGGGAATATAACATAGCTGAAAGAAGGAAAATGTATAAGAAAGTGAATAATTTTTGTGAAGAGGCTTTCCACTCACTGAACAACGAATCATTAGGCCTTGATAAAGAAGATAGATATGGAGTACTGGGATAGATTGACATAACAAAACATCAACTTGAAATTAAGACAAATATGGAAGAGGCTCAAGACAAAATCAGACAGATAAAACATGTTGATATTATTCAGATAAATAGATGGCTAGTGAAGCCTAGTATGCAATTACAGTCTATAGTTTTAGAAGATAGACTAATGGAAGAAATATTGTCTCAATTGGAAAAGAAAATATATCTTTTTTAGGCTAATAATTTAACAGAGCCCTCCAGGCTGGTGGCACAATTTGTGAGCAGATGCATCAAATGTATAGAGCAAGGAAAAGGTAGCATCGCTGGAAAAAAATGAGATAACTTGTGTACGTTATCCATTTCGGAGCTGGAGAACTAGAGAGAAAAACACCTCTGCTAGCATAATGAGGAGACTGACAGAAAAGATGCAAGTGAAGGGTTTCGCATTTTACATTTTTAAACTTTTACTATGTTATAAATAAGGGTAATTCCAACCGTTTAAGGTTGAGAACCTTTTGTATAAATATAACTTCCTAAGGTTAATCACAGGCTGCTTCTTGCCATATTGTAACTGAGAAAACTCATCCTTTGTGAGTATTAATACAAGTGCAGACAGAGATTCCAAATTTTGTACTGTTTAAGTTATGTTCTCTCTTTGTATTCCATATCTCTAGTTTTATTTATGTTACTCCTTGATAAGTGAATGATTGCAACTTAGTACAACATCTACTGCGATTACATTTCATTTAGTTATCTGATAGTAAACAATTTTTCCTCTGTATTTTCTATTAGAAAATACAAGACCTACAAGCTACTTGGATCACTACATTATATATCCTTTTAGGAGTGCATTCCACTCTTTATTCTACTATAAACAAATTAATATTCTTCTATCATTGATGCCTTAATTTGTTTAATAGTTTTGTAATTTTCTCCTTCATCATCCTTTTTGATAAATTGAATCAGATTATGAAATACATCCTATGTTCTGTTAAGATATTAATTTCATTTGAGGACTTAATTTTTACACTATTAATGGAAGAAAAATAATTCTAAAAACATTCCTTAATTTCCTGATGCCTGACATTATTCTTTGAGCCTTAAGTTTAATCTCAGGAACAACATCTTTTTGGCACCATTGACGGGGACGGAGAAACAAAGTTATTTTTCCCTGGGAGAATGACATGGTAAGTTTCTTTCTTTGATAGTGAACAAATATAGAATACAATATTAAGGCTAATTTTAATTTCACTTGGCGACTCCACCACTAATAAACTAGCATCCAGTTGAAGGAATACCAAAAAAAACCTCGATGATAAGCAGACCACGCTTGTATCTAACCCTGGAAATATTTTAAAACCAAGGGGATACCATAAGCAGACCACTACTTCCACAAGTAAGGTTTATCAATCCAAACCCACACAGTCTAATGCTAAGGTTCCATCTAAACAGTTAACTCCACAAGAAGGTTCCACCGAAATCTATTTCGGAGAAACATCGGCTGATAGAGTTGAAGCCAAAGTCATAAACCTGGAGTTAGTTTTACCTAAGATAAAGACTGAAACCGATTCAATTGCCTCCTTTTCTAATAAAGGGAAAATACCCATCTCAATACCTTCTTTGATTGATATTCCATCAGTCCCCAAAATAAAGTTTCCAGCTTCTAGAAGTTTCAAGGAATATACCTTATACTCTGATTCGACTCCTGTTGGATCTCCCATTTATATACCCTGCAAGTCTGAAGAACCTAGTCCTCGTCTCTCTTTTCCCATCTTTTCCAACTTTCTGTCTCCCAGTGATTAGTTTCAAGAACCCCTTTCTCTTCATCCCTAAGTAGTTGGAAGATCACTACACATATTTGAAAATCCTCTCTATAATCTCCAAGTTTCATCCCCTATATTATCAATGGTTACTACCGGAGAAGGTGGTGTTGGAGGTGGCAGGGCTGGAGGAGGGTTGGTTGCTGAAGGAGGAGGAGGAGGTGTTCAAGGACCACCTCCACCTCCTATAATTTTTTCTAAAGTAGCTTCTAGGTATGCTCCTTTAGTCCTCCCAGTTCCCCTCCACAATTTACCCAAAAAATGTATGAAAAACCTGCCAAAGTTTAGAGGAGAAGGAGACTTAATGGACACTGAACACATAAATATTTTTGATCAATTTGTAGATATCCTTGGCCTTGAGCATGAGGATGTTTATTCAAGACTCCTATTTCAAAATTTCGAAGGACAGGTGAAAAACTGGTTCTGAGGGCTACCAACAGGTTCTATAAGAACATACGACGAGTTAGAAAATGTCTTTCTCAGACAATGGGGAGAGAGGAAATATCACCTTTATTATTTAAACAAGTTCAGAGCTTTAAGAAAGAAAAGTTTAGAAATAGTTCTTGAATTCACTCAGAGATTCAATAAACTATATAACAAAACTCCAGTAGACGTTAAACCTTCACAACCTGCAGCAAAGGTGACTTTCACAAGAGATTTTGAGCCCAACTTTTTCTTACTGTTGAGGGAAAGGAGATTTCCAACCTCACAAGAATGAAAGGCGATGCTATAGAAATAGATTCATATATGATGGCATCGAGAAAGTTAAAAGATAAAATCAAAACGGGAAATAAAGAAACCAGACGATTCAGAGAATAAGCAAGACCTTCTGGATCTAGGAGGTCTGTGGAAGACAAAATGGATGACATGGCAAAAATAATCAAAGAATTATCTAATAAAATCTTGAAAATGGATATGGATCAATCTAAAACAGATCTGTTAGCTAGAAAAGATTTAAGAAGGAATCCTAACCCTCAAATACAACAAAGAAAAATCAAAATGAAGATCAAAAGATTTAGACACCCTTTAAAAACAAAATTTTTATAGGAGGAGATGACATGCGAAAATTTGAGGAGTTAGAGGAATATATGAATAATCATGGCGATGATTGTCAAGAACCTCATGAATCTTATTAAAGGTCTTTAAACATAGAATACCGGTCTAACAATGATGATAGCATAAATATCACAGAAGATTTTGTTTATCAAGGAATCACTGACAATATAATGGTCGAGCTTCAACAGAAGTATAATTTAAGGCCCAAAGATAGAAATATCGCAACTGCCCAATCGAAGAAAATCTTGTCGAGAAATAAAGTGAATGAGGCGGCTCAACCAGCAGTTGAAACACAGACTGCCAAAACAAAAGCAGCTGAAACACAAAATGCTAAAACAAGAGCAACTAAAACACAGACTACCAAAACAAAAGCAGCTGAAACACAGAATGCTAAAACAAGAGCAACTAAAACACAGACTGCCAAAACAGAAACAGTTGAAATGAAAGCAACACAAACTAATAAATTAGAAAAAAGGGAGATAGAATCCATGACCAGAGAAGCCGAAAAGGCAACAAGAAGTTTCAGTTTAGAAAATGAGATTAGTAAAATCAAGATCCCTGTGCCTCTTGTTGAATTGGAAAAAAAAACTACATATAGAAAACATATTGCCAAAATGATAAATTTTTTCTGATGTCGAAAGTCATGAGGATGTTATAAATTTAGAAGATGATAAACCAAATATAATTTTTGGTCCGCATTTTGAAAGTGACAGAGATTCTATCGCTCCTTTCTACATTACGTTGACCGTGCATGATCATCTACTCGATAACTGCATGTTGGATTCTGGAGCCTCCCACAATGTGATTCCCAAAGCTATTATGGATAGAATTGGTCTCAAAATTACTAGACCATATGGAGATCTATATTCTTTTGATTCGAGAAAAGTTAAATGTATGGGTATGATTAAAGATTTAGTGGTTAATCTTGCACAGATTACTGTAAAAAGTGTTATGATGGATGTGGTTGTTTATGATATCCCTCCAAAGTACGAAATGTTGTTGTCTAGGTATTGGGGTGCCAAACTTTGAGGATCCCTTCAACTCGACATGACATATGCTACAATCCCGATCTTTAGCGGACAATTCACCTACCTGTACAGAGAAACAAGGTTGGCATATCCAGTAAGTGATCCGTTGAATCTGAGTAATTATCCTATTTATGTCACAGATCGGGATTTAGGAAACTATATATTATCGATTGATGATGATTTAGATGAATGTATAGAAGAAAATTGTACAGAAAAAGAAAAAAATAGAAAAGACAAATAAAAATGTAAATACTACTAGAGTTTGGAAAATGTATTTCAATGGTGCTTCATCTTGTGAAGGAGAAGGAGCTAGAGTGTTGTTTGTGGCACTCAGAGACAAGTTTATTATCCCTTTATCATACAGATTACAATGGGACATCGATTACACAAATAATGTATGTGAATACGAAGCCTTGGTTTTAGGATTAGAGGCTGCCAGAAAGTTGAAGATTGAAAACCTAGTAGTTTATGGTGATGCATAATTAATTATAAAATAGATAAAGCAGCAGTATCAGGCCAAACACCCGAGGTTGAGGTATTATAGAAATTTTGCCTGGGATATGATTGAATTTTTTTTCTCATCGTTTAATATTCGTCACATCCCATAATAGAAAATCAACAAGCAGATTCATTGGCCAAAGTAGTTGCGATGTACGTACCTCCTACTATTTTCAAACTGAAGTATCACATAGAAATGAGGCACAGACCCTCAATACAAAACAATATACAACACTGGCAGGTCTTCAAATATGATGAGAAAATCAAACAATTCCTAGAAATGATGGACGAATTTTTCGAAACACATATTGATCAGGAAAATCAAAATGACCCTGCTTGGATAATGCAGGAAGGTGAGGATCCTCAGGATTTCCGAGATAAGATCGCTAATCATCGCATGTTGGTACTAAAAATTAATTAGATCCCTAAAGGTCTAATTCCTTTGGAGATATTATTTGATCATGATGATATTCCCTTGAAGTCTACTTTGCAGCCTCGGCCTGAAGAGGTTGAAGATTGTAACATAGGCACCAATGAAACTCCTAAGCTAGTAAAAATATCTAAATACCTTCCCCTTGAAATAAAAAGAAAATATGTCAAGTTAATCAAGCATTAAAATGATGTTTTCGCCTGGTCCTATGATGAATTAATAACTTATGATACCACTGTAATCGAATACACAATTCCCCTAAAGTAGGGTGTTATACCATTTAGGCAGAAACTCAGACAGATAAATCCCATACTACTTCCTATGATAGAAAAGGAGGTAAAGAAACTCTTGGATGCTAAAATCATTGTTCCACTCAGATACTCTGAGTGGGTAGCCAATCTGTGTAATTTTTAAACCTGCAAAGTAAAGCAATCCATATGGATTCTTAAGCAAAACATAAATTAATCAATGGCTCATTCACATAGTACACAGAGATTTATACCGGAAACCCTCAACCGGGGGAAACCTTTCTTAGATTAATTATATTGAATTTCACCATTCACCATACAATATATACAATGTTTTTAGGTATTCCATAGATACCAAAACCCTAATCCCTTAATCTGGGATTACATTAGAAAATCACTAAAAATAGCAAAATCCGCTAAAAATAACAAAACCCACCCACCCACACACATGCAAAGAATATAACATATACCCAATATTCTCCCACTTGTCGTTTTCTTAGCATCCATGGGTCCACATGGTTATATAGTCAACAATCCAGGGCATCAATGCCCATTGTTACTCTACACCAGGAGAACTTTTCTGTGCTCACAGACTTTGTCAATAAATATGCAACATTCTTCAAAGTTTCAACCTTTTATAGAACCACCTTCTTTTCCTAAACCATGTCTCTCACAAAGTGATAATGAACATCAATATTCTTTGTCTTCGAATGATAAGCTAGGTTATTTGCTAGGAATATTGCACTATCACTGTCACAATATAATCTCACTACTTTTTGTACCAATCCAATACCTGAACACAATCTCTGTAACCATACTGCTTCCTTGCTTGCATGAGTGGCTGCCATGTATTCAACTTATGTAGTTGAGAGTGCTACTGCAACTTGTGTTTTTCTCATCCAACTGATTGCTCCTCCAAATAGGTTAAACACATACCCACTTGTAGACCTTCTATGATCCATATCTCCAGCCCAGTCTGCATCAACAAAGCCATGTATGTCCACCACTCTGTCTAATCCTGGTATTCCTTGGTAGCACAATCCATAATTCGTATTTCCATGAAAATACCTGAAGACCCTCTTTACTCTTGTCCAATGCTCCTTCCCTAGTTTTGACATATACCTTCTTAAAAATCCCACTGCATGTGCAATGTCCGGTCTAATACAAACCATTGCATACATCAAACTTCCAACTACACTGCCATACAGAACATGGGACATGTCCTCTTCTTCTTCTTGTGTCTTGGGACACTGATCTGCAGATAACTTTACACCTATAGGAATAGGAACCTTGACCGATTTACTTCCATGCATATTAAACCT
>JZKD02S0588039.1:92663-116644 GCA_000966675.3 Picea glauca
AAAGCCACCCTTCAGAAATATCATATTCAGCAGAGAATGACTACAGCATACCACCCCCAAGCCAATGGATAGGTGGAAAGCACAAACAAAGTAATAGAAGCCATTCTCACAAAAAAAATGAAGGAAAATAGAAAGGATTGGTTCTACAGGCTCCCTGAAGCATTATGGGCCTACAGAACTACCTGGAGAAATACGACATGATTCTCTCCCTATGAATTAGTCTATGGAAAGAGTGTTGTCTTTCCTGTGGAATTTGAGATAAAAACCTTAAGGACTTCTTTAGTCGTCAACCTTGATTTAACCAATGCACAGACAGCCAGGTTGCAACAGCTTAATGAATTGGAGGAGAAAAGACTAGATGCCATTCAACAAACAACCATAATTCAACAGAAAAGATCAAAATGGCATGACAAAAATATCAAGAACAAGCAGTTCCAAAAAGGTAATTGGGCCCTACTGTATGATTCCCGGTTCAAAGAATTTCAAGGGAAACTGCGTACAAGATGGCTTGAACCTTACGAAGTAGACACTGTTTTCCCCAATGGAACAGTAAGGCTCCTCACAATCGATGACTCCAAAACGCCGTTACTTGTAAATGGTCATCGGCTCCATCTGTACCAACGCCCTATTTCTAAATAAGATTTTAAGGCCACATGCATGGCAGACGCCCATTTTCTCTTCGTAGAGGGGGTTTCTACCCCTAATTGCAATTAATTCTTTTAAGTTAATTTCTTTAGTATTAGATTAAATTAGATTTTATTTACTAATAATCCCTGTCAATAAATACCATGTTACAATCGATTTTTGCAGATTCTCGATCGAAGTACAAACCACTAGGAAAGGACGATCCTACTTCAAAGAGACAAGTTTTCCCGATGCTGAAACACCACTGTTCAACACTTTTTGATTTTATTCTGATGATGAAACACCGCCGTTCAACACTCTTGACTTTCCTCCGATGTCGAAACACCACTGTTCAACACTTTTGACTTTCTTCATTACTGAAACACCACTGTTCACTACTCTTGACTTTCCTCCGATGCCGAAACACCACTGTTCAACACTTTTGACTTTCTTCATTACTGAAACACCACTGTTCACTACTCTTAACTTTCCTCTATTGCTGAAACACCGCTACCACCAACCCCACACCTATTTCCCCCATCATTGTTTAGAAACCTTTTACCATTTTCCTGTAGATGAAACAACACCGTCCAACAATTGTTTCGCCTTTTCTTTTCCGTTGCTGAAACACCATTGTCAACAACTCTTCATCATTTTTCCCGATGCTGAAACACCACTGTTCAGCACTTGTGACTTTCTTCTGATGCTGAAACACCACTGTTCAGCACTTTTTGTTCTCCCTATTGCCAAAACACTACAGTCTGGCAATTCCTCACTTTCTTCATCGAACGAAACAACACCGTCCAACAATTGTTTCACCCCATTTTTCTTGTTGCTGAAACACCATTGTTCAACAGTTCTTCACATTTTCTCATCACCGAAACAACACCATCCAACAATTGTTTCGTTCTTCTCTGTTGCTGAAACACCAATTTTTCAACATCATCTGTCAGCAAGCTTTTACGCTCTCATACTATAATTCGTCCTTCCAGTCAGCAAACCCTCAACACAATTCATCTATTAGATCAAAAGTCTCCGCCACGACCACTGCAGGACTACCACGGATAGGCATGATATTTTTTTTGCAGAACGAATCAAAAGGTAAGGCGAGGTATGTAAATTTGATGTAATTCAGTTAGACTATAGTTAATGGGAAGATTCTATATCATTATGACCACTCGAGTGCAATCATTATTAGCCACACTTTACGGGAGGGGAGGACACATCAAACATTCTACACCATCATTTCACACAAATTCACTACCTCCATTCCTATTTCACCACCCTTTCGCGTATTCTACCACCATTTTGCATATTGTCGCTCGAAAAACTCACTCTGTGCAGAGGCTATTACTCAAACTCTTTGACACTGTATTCTACCGAGCTGGTAGCTATGGGAGGCTCTATCATACGGAATGAACCTGCCACAACAATGCTGTTAGAACATTATCCAGTATCTTATCAAATCTTTCAGCAGGCAGGATGGCTCAGTTACTTTTAGAGACTCCAGTGGTATAATGAACAACAGGTTCTACAATTCGCTCAAAACCTTCAAGAATACCATTCTATTGTCCAAGCGGTCCAAATTTCAGTAACAGAAGAGGATATAGCATAGGTCTCAGGCCTCCCTACCGACGACACTCGCATGTTCATCCGTAAACATATCATTCGGAATGCCCAACAAAAATTCTTCTTGCCAGAAGAACAAATTGTACTTAAATGTAGAGGTGTTCAACTCAGCTCATTTCCACCCCCATGGCCGGAAGTTGCAAGATTCATCAAGAGTTACCTAACCTACGAGGGCCGATACCAGGTAGTTTATCAGCATGACTTTCTTCTGTTATCTCATTTAAGGCATAATAGACGGGTCAATATTCCTTATTATTTGTTGGGTTGTCTGAAAAATATGGCACACTACTGCAGAAAGGATAAAGATCCCACCCTTTCACTCACCCATCACCGTCTTATCCAACTTCTCATCCAAAGGGTTTTTTCCCAACAAATCCCTCCACTAAATAACCCGCCCATAAACCCCCAAGCAGCTGCTGAAATTCCTGAAAACCTCCAAGAGAAGCAACCGCAAAATCCCCCGGACTCTCTAGAAGTACCCAATAGCCTGCCCACAGAACCAACCATACCAATCAATCCCCCTACCATACCAAGCCCACCTCATACCTTACCAGAATCATCCACTCCCGCCCTTCATATTCTTAGTGATGACTCTGAGCCAAATAATTCCCCCTGCCCCATCATTGAGGAAAGACCCCCACGTAAACGAAAACAAATAAATCCCTTCTTTCCACCCTTCTTACGAAAAAAGCGAACAAGGGCCTCCACAAGGCCACCCATTATTGCCACTACCCTACACCCCCAACCCATTCGACTGATACCCCGTACACCTCCAACCTCCCAAATCCCTGGATCTTTTCCTATTCCACCCACGGGCACCGAAACACAAGAACCAGATGCCCAGGGTGTTGCGACATCATCCGTCTCAAATAAAGTAGCTGAAACACAAGAACCAGCTACACATTCTGTAGCTGAAACACAAGAACCAGCTACCCATCCAGTGGCTGAAACACAAGAACCAGCTTCTAATATTGAAATTGAGATATAGGAATCAGAGGTCCGGGGTGCTGCAACACTACTCTCCTCAAATAAAGTAGCTGAAACACAAGAACCAACAACTCATTCAGTGGTTGAAACATAAGAACCAACCATAGCTGCCACACAAGAACCAGCTATGGATGAAACACAAGAACCAACTGCTGATATTG
This sequence comes from Picea glauca, assembly GCA_000966675.3. Classification (NCBI taxonomy): domain Eukaryota; kingdom Viridiplantae; phylum Streptophyta; class Pinopsida; order Pinales; family Pinaceae; genus Picea; species Picea glauca. The sequence goes on from JZKD02S0588039.1 coordinate 96,065, forward strand.
AAATGGAGATACAATAATCAGAGGTCTAGGGCGCTGCAACATTACTTTCCTTACATCAAGAAGCTGAAACACAAGATTCAGCTACCATTCCTATAGTTTCTCCATGAGAACCAGCTAGTGAGGCTGTGACTGCCACACAAGAACCAGTCATCCCTCAACCAGAACCAACAATGGCCTCTGTCTTGCAGGAAAACGAGTTTTTTAAATCTAAACTGGAAGCATATAAGCAAGAACTAGCCAGCGCAAAGGAAGCATACGAGAAGGAACTAAATTTGTACACCCTAGCTCGTACAACAACCTTGTCAGAGGGGACTACATAGAGCCTGTGTAAAGAATATATGTGTTGTCAATGTGGGGATATTTACTATCAGGCAGGCTATAAGGTAAATCAAGTCCCAATATCAGGAGCTCCCCCTACTCTTTCAACTTTTGTAGTCAAAAATGAAGAACCTGCTGTCACACAAGGACCAGCTATAGATGTCACACAAGAACCAGCTACAGCTGAAACACAGGAACCAGCAGAACCTCCCAACATCAAGATTGAGCCCTGCATTGCAACAAATGAAGCTCCTGCCCTTGTCAACAAAGCTGTACAGACAATGCCTATGGAGGAATTTACACCTCCCAGCTAGATCAATCTCCCCACTTTTGTGGAACAATTTACTCAGACCTTACCTCATCCCACTACTTGCAATGCTGAAACACAGACCCAGCTATGGGATGAGCAGGAAGCAATAAAAAAATGGAAGAAAGAGTATGTTGCAACACAGACCAAAAGCCTACAAGAGCACAGACAAATTTGGATAAACCATACATACTCAAATTGGAAAGCCTTATAGCAAACACGCCAAGAAGCTCGTGCCCTTAAGAAACATAACAAAGAGTTGAAAGGCAGAATGGCCCGGGTATTTGACCTGACACAAAAGATATTGGCTACAAGAAAACCATCTTGCAACTACTCGTTCCTTATGGAGCGACTCACATGGTTTCAGATCAAATCAATTATAAAAGGCACACCCCATGCAATACTACACCCAACAGATTTTGTCAAAACTTTCACAGAAGCATCTGCTAGAGATCAACACCTCCTCTGTGAGGTATATTTCCATAACGAAGCCATTCCTGAGAACAGGCAGTTGAACCTTAATCCTCTTGTTGGGGACATTCAGATTCGGGCGTTCACCTCCTTTCTCTACAATCAAATCATTTGGTAAGATAACTTCATGGCTGCTAAACACAATGAAGACAATCGCCTTCTATGGATAAGACTAGAACCACAGAATGAAACCACCTTTGTCATAGAATATTATGAGTTCTTAAAGAAACCAGGTATGACTGAACATGTTCAGCAGCTACAATCAATAGTGTTCCAGGATTGTCAGCACATCATCAGATCCATATAGATTCCTGCCCTCCAGGAAAATAACCTGTTTTGGCAGCAATCCACTGAGAAGAGACAAGAACACCATCCTTTTAGCCCCACCAACCTTGAGGTAGCAATCTCCAGGGTACCTAACTACATCTAGTGTGTTCAGCAATGTGCTGAAAACTAGATAGGGTACCGGTTTTATTTTCCTATCCTTTGGTTGCCAATAGAAAGATATCAAATTAATTATAAGCTGCCTAAGAAGATAGAAACAATAACATGGCAAAGATTACAACGGGTCCAAGGGTTCAGAACGCCAACAGACAGTACCTCCCAGAGCTACTGCTTGAGTAACTTACACGCTCAGAGTCGGTATCCAGACTCTGATTCAGAGTGACGTTGCCTGAGGACATGGAACACCTTGAGTTGGGGGGGATGTTAGGACCACACAATGTACCTTTTTTCCTATACTTTTTGCCACTATTACACTCTTGATCACCCACATTTAAACTCATACTATCACTTTATCTGATCATTCCAAAGGTATACAACGTCCCTTCTCATTACTATACGTTTAATCTGTTTTGCATAATATTTTACATCACTCTCGTACTTAACCATTGATTAGAAATGTATAAGTGATGAAATAGTTCAAACTGCAGATTAGCATTTGAGGCCTGATGCTGAAACACAGAGCTGTTACACTGTCCAAGGTTGCAGATGCTGAAACACAGAGCTGTTACACAATCCAGAGTCGCAGATGCTGAAACACAGAGCTGTTATACAGTCCAGAGTCGTAGATGCTAAAACATAGAGCTGTTACACAGTCCAGGACCGCAGATGCTGAAACACAAAGGAAGCCATTACACAGTCAGCGGTCAACAACAACTCTACAAAAGTCGCACGTGAGCCAAGCACCAACCATCGCTCCTACATGAGAATGCTTAAACAGTCAGAGCGTAAATCCCATGGCTGAAATAGCCCGCGATTTGTGATGCTGAGACAACATCAGCAACAACGAGAAGGAACTGTTACTCTAGCCGTAACAACAACACCTCATTCATCACTTGTAATAGCGTTATGTTACGCGAGACTAGGACATCCTATTCTGGTTTAGAAAGTCGATATGACTAAGAATAGGACTCAGATATACATTGTAATTTTTGATCAATTGTATCGAAGGGGTTCCCTCTTTAAATAAGAGGAAATCATCACCCGAGAGGATCCGAAGTTTTATGTATTAAGAAAGCTTCAGAGAGAGGGACGTACTTCATTTTTCCAGATTGTAATATGATCCATTGATAGATGAATAGAAGACTATTTTGAGCATCCTTCTCTAGCCTTTTCGTCTCAGGGGAATCTTGTGAGAAGGGAGGGACCACCTTCTTCACAAGATTCACCCGTTAGTTTTATAGTGTGTTAGTGTAATTTTTGTTTATGCCTTGATAAACTTTTGTCTTGCTGAAACACTACTTTTAATGAATTCTGCTTTGCTGAAACACTACTGAAGTCTGTCTTGTTAAGAACTTTAGTTTATTGAATGTTACATTATTTTCACGAAGTTCATAATCATTTTCATTAGTAATCTTGTGTGATGATTTTATGAGGTTTTCTAATCAGAGACTAGGTCAAGGGTCCCTACTTAATGGAAGGGATTAGAAGGTCATGTTCTCTGTAAATTTCAGTTATTTATGCAAGTGTGCTAATCAGAGATTGGGTTAAGGGTCCCTGCTTAATGGAAGGGATTAGAAGGTCCTGTTCTCTGTAGGTTTCAGTTATTTCTGCAAGTGTGCTAGTCAGAGACTGGGTTAAGGGTCCCTGCTTAATGGAAGGGATTAGGAGGTCCTGTTCTCTGTAGATTTCAGTTATTTTTGCAAGTGTGCTAATCAGAGACTGGGTTAAGGGTCCCTGCTTAATGGAAGGGATTAGAAGGTCCTGTTCTCTGTAGATTTCATTTATTTCTGCAAGTGTGCTAATCAGAGACTGATTTAAGGGTCCCTTCTTAATGGAAGGGATTAGAAGGTTCTGTTCTCTGTAGATTTCAGTTATCTCTTCAAGTGTTGCTAATCAGAGACTGGGTTAAGGGTCCCTGCTTAATGGAAGGGATTAGAAGGTCCTATTCTCTGTAGATTCCAGTTATTTTCACAAGTGTGCTGATCAGAGACTGGGCTAAGGGTTCCTGCTTAAAGGAAGGAATTAGAGGGTCCTGTTCTCTGCTAGATAGAGTTAGCCTTCCATGCATTAATATTTTCATGAAAGTGTGTTAATCAGAAACAAGGTGCTGAAGTTCCTGCTTGGGAATAGGGTCATGTTCTCTGGTTACAAAATAGTTGTTCTTTCCTGTTGCAGTTGTTATTTTAATGTAATCCAGGATTCTTTAGATTAATCTTTAAAGATCTGTAATAGGTAGGTTGCTTTCCTGTAATTCAAGTCAGAACTTCAGTTTATTCAATGAAAGTGTGATTAATATAGTTTCCTTTACTACAAATCTAAGTTGCTTTTGGAATTGAGCATATATAGTGTGTGGTTATCTTTGAAATAAACAGACTTCTTTGGGTTGACAATTTATGTAGCACTTGATTGTTTGAATTAACTAAGAAATTATAGTGACCAACACAGGGGTGGTGGTAAGGAGAAATTTGCATGGGGCTGGTCCCAACAAAAACAGATCGATGATTTGAAGTAATGCTTGTGCTCAGCCCCGGTACTTTCAATACTAGACCTGCAACATCCCTTTGAGATCGAGACAAATGCTTCAGACTATGTTATGGGTGTCATTCTCACTTAGCACGACCACCCTATGGCCTATCATAGTGAGACACTATTAGATATTGTTTGTAAGTACCCTACTTATGACAAAGAAATGCAATACATTGTGAAAGCATGCTGTCAGGGGAGACATTACATTCTTGGGAAGGAGACAGTCATCCACACTAATCGTAAGCCACTGCAGTTCATCTAGACACAGGGAAAATTGTAGAATGATCGCCATCAAAAGTGGTCCACATACTTGCAACAATTCCACCTCAACATCAAGTATAAAATAGGAAGCACCAATCACGTCACTGATTGCCTCAGCAGACTGCCAGTCGCGACACTCACCACCATGCTAGACTCTTGGGCCTTGAGACATATGCATGGCCCCAACTCTATGAGACAGACCCTGACTTCGCCACCACCTACCAAATGTTGGGTGCAAATACAGTTGTCGATAATTTCCATCTTCGGTATGGGTTGTTGTGTCGTCTGGGTCATATTTGTGCTCCATCAAGTGAGTGAGAAAAACTGATCTAGGAAGCCCACTACAGTCGGGTGGCAGGCCACTTCAGTGTTGAAAATACAGTGGCGATACTACATAAACATTTATACTGGCCGAAACTTCGACAGGAGGTCGGTAAGTATATTAGATCCTACATTGCCTACACTATTGCCAAACCGACCACTAAGAAACAGGGCCTGTACACCCCTCTTCCTACTCGTGACAGGCCATGGGAATCCATCTCAATTGAATACATGTCGGGCCTCCCATACACCAAGCAGGGAAATGATTGTGTTTTTGTGGTTGTTGATAGCTTTTCTAAGATGGCGATTCTAGTTGCCTGCAAGAAGAGCATCATAGTAGAGGCCACTACCAAGCTCCTCTTTGAACGAGTCTAGGTACATTTTGGAATCCCACAAACCATTGTCTCATATCGGGATAGTCGATTTATCAACACATTTTGGTTGAGCCTCTGGTCACTTCTTGACACCAAGCTCACCAAATCCACGACCTTCCACCCCCAGACAGATGGCCAAATCGAGGTTGTAAATCGAATGATTGTGCTTATCCTTCACATGTATAATTCAAAGCACCCTCACACATGGGATGAGAACCTTCCCTATGTCCAACATAGCTACAACCGAGCCTTTCATAGCTCAATCAGCCACAACCCCTTTCAAGTGGGGTTGGGATTCCAACAATTGGGTCCCATAGATGTTGCACTTCCCCTTACGGTCACCTCGACTAACTCATCTCATGCTCCACCTAAAGCTGACAAAGCCACCCAGTTCATTGAGAGGATCCATCACATATACCAACAGGTTCATGATATCCTACTGAAGTCCAATGACAAGTAAAAACAATGCCATCATCAACATTGGGTGCCGCATAAGTTTCAGGTGGGCGACAAATTTTGGTTGCACTTGCAGAAAGAACGCCTTACAGGACCCCATAGAAAGATTTTCCCACTCCGTTATGGACCATACAATATCACTAAGGCCATGGGGGATAATGATTCTGAGCTCAACATTCCTCTTTTCCTTGGCCTGCACCCAGAGTTCAACATGGATCTCCTTCACCCTTATTTCCCACCATTATTGGACACCTCAGAAGTAGCAGAACAACTAACACCAACAGAGCTCAACCCCGACTGCATACAAAAGACATCCAATGATCAAATTGTCGAAAGACAGATCAAGGGAACTCGACAACAAAGGATCCATCTTTATCGAGTCGTCAAAGCAGGGCAACTCCTGCATCAAGGCAAGTGGCTCACCCGGGGCCAAATTCAACAGAAATTTCCTCATCTAATGGGGGACCTCAACGAAATGGATACCATTGCTTCCTAAGGAGGGAGGAGTGATCCATATAGATATCAGTGGCCACCCACCTTTTCCAACTGGCTCAAAACAATTTTTTGACAATTTTGGCAATTTACTATTTTTAGCAGTTTTAACTTGCAGGGCCATTTTGAGGGCCTAAATGAAGGTTTTTTGGTATCAAGGTCCTCCATGATAAAAAAAAAAGTCATGATTGAGCCCCCAAAATGAATCTCCTCGATGATACCTTTCCAATGGGTTATCACACGGCTAAAACGAAGATCATATGCAAAAGTTACGACCCCGAGAAGTTGATGTACTAACTTACCCAAATGGGACCCACATGAGTTTTGGTGCTTCATCTCCTAGGGTTAGGTTTTTGGATGTCTAGGGTTTTTGGAATTATTTCTTATTGTAAAAAGGCCTTTAGAGCCTCATTGTACTCTTCTTCTTGCGAATGCACACTCCCATCACATCTCTTCTCAGAGATAAGCCACCAGCATCCCAACAAGCTTGTTTCCACTGCATTTTACAGTTTCAGCTTATTTTATTATTGAATAGAAAACTAGTTTTACTGTATCTCTGTTATTTTTTGTTAAGAACCTGTTAATAATCTGTATTCATTTTTTTCTTCTCATAAAATCCAGATCAATGTTATTATAGCAGTCTTCTCCTTGTCGTCTTAATGCATGTCCCCAACGAGGTCGGTGTACAAAGAGTTGGGTCTCAAGCTTGTTTCTCTTGAGGACAGAAGCTCTCACATGCCCATGTGTCCTCCCATGGAAGGAGAAAATAAATATGATAGGATAGGAGATCCTTTCAAACTATTTATTGAGGAATCCCTCACGCAACAGAGGAACGAGATGATGGATAGTTTTGCGTAAATCCTTCAGTGACTACCAATAGGAAACATATCTTCTTCGAACGGAAGCGCCACCCCATTAAAGCTACAAATAAACTTTGATATTCCTATATTTGAAGGTCATATAGATGCAGATACTGAAGACAGGTGGTTGAATCTACTAGAAGGGTATTTTTATGTTCATAAATTTTCGAATAGAGAAAAGATTACTTTTGCGCTCCTCAAAGTCATTCCCCATGTCAAATATTGGTGGGAAACTTTCTGTGAGCAAAAGGAAATAGAAGAAACCTCATTATTTTCAGCCACGACCACCTGGGAATGCTTCATGGATGCTATTAAGGAAAAATACTACCCTATTGGAAGTTATGACGACCTGTATACCAAATGGACCACACTGCGGCAAGAAAGAGACCAAGCAGTACCACATTTCAGAAATATCTCCCATACCTTGCATCAAAGATTCAGAGTGACATATGGTGCTCAAGTATCACAGTGATCTGCATAGATACATCTAAACCAAAATGGAATTTTTGGATATCTCTTCCTTGGGCACGGCCTACAGATATGCCATCAAAATCTAGCAAATGCTCAAACAAAAGACGCGACAATTTGGGCCTGGGAACCCCTCACAAAAAAATCCAAGAAAGGGTGGCCCCAACCCACCAAACAAAGGACAGAGAAAATATGGAAAATATCAAGACAACTAGTACAAGACACAAGAAAATAAGGTAATCAAAAAGACAAAGAAAGATACCGGCAAGTGGTGTGACTTCCATAAGAGCCCTTGGCATAACACTGTTGATTTCCACACAAAGTAGTCGCTGGTGGATGAAGTGAAAGCCTTTGAATCAGATGCGGATTCTGACTCCAAGACATAACTAGAAAGGGGAAGATGGATCATTGAGGTCAAACCCGGTGCCACTGTTGCTACCACCAAGCTCCAGCCTAGTGAACCAGATGAGCCAGAAGAAGGAGAGCGCCTCTTCCATTCATAGATGTGGGTAAAAGGCACCTCGTTGCACTTCATCATTGATAGAGGTAGCCAAAAGAACCTCATCTTAGAAGAGGTCATCAAGCATCTAGCCCTACCAACAACGCCACACCCACAACCCTACACCATTGGATGGCTCCTCCAAGGAAGCAATATCCACGTCAGCCAACAGTGTCGACTGTCGTATGGCATCAAGCCTTTCAAAGACGAGGTATTGTGTGATGTTGCTCCTCTCGAAGTTTGTGATGTTCGTTTGGGCCAACCTTATTTATGGAAATGTCATGCTGTATATGTGTCTATGCCTCATAGTGTTATTATTACTTTGAACAGGAAATTGTACATAATACCCAAGGCAGTCTCACCTAGTGTTATTTCCTTGATCTTTGCTAAGCAATGAAGGAAGGTCATCTCTCAGACGAGGAATTTTGTCTTCTTCTTGATTTGTTCTCAGAATAAGAAAAAGATCACAACCACATCTAGGTTCTGACCTCTCCACATAGCAGAAGCAAGTAGATAAGGTCGTGGAAGAATAGTCGGATATCTTCTCCTCACCTACAGGGGTACCTCTACACTGCCAGGTCAGGCACCCCATCGATCTGATCCCCGACACACCTCTTCCCAATGGGCCAGTATATCATCGCTCTTTGTTAGAGAATGAGGAGATCAAGTGACAAATCCAAGAACTGATCCATAAGGGGCACATCCACCCCAGCTCATCACCTTGCGGGAGCCCAATCGTGCTGGTACAGAAGAAAGATGGAACCTGGTGACTCTATGTTGATTACCATGCTTTGAATAAAATCACTATCAGAAACCGGTACCCAATTCCCTGAATCGATAACTGCCTTTATCAACTCATAGGGGCCAAATACTTCAGTCAGATTGATCTGAAGTCTGACTACCACCAGGTCCTGATAGAACAAACAGATGTATGGAAGACCGCCTTCAAGTCAAAGGAAGGACTTTTTCAATGGTTGGTTATGCCCTTTGGTCTGACAAATGCTCCAGGCACTTTCATGAGGATGATGTAGGATATCCTGCGACCATTCACCAATAATTTTGTAGTATATCTGGATGACATTCTAATTTATAGCAACACTTGGGTCGAACACTTGCAACATATTCAACAGGTTCTGCACACCCTGCAACAGCACAAGCTATACGCCATCCTAGAAAAAATTTCCTTCGTCATGGACATGGTCCATTACCTGTGCTACATCATTTATCAACATGGCGTACATGTGGATCCAGCCAAGATCCAATTCATCCGTGACTACCCACCCCCAACAACACTCACTGAGCTTTAGAGCTTCTTGGGACTTGCTAATTTCTACCACAGGTTTGTGTTGGGTTTCTCCCATATTGCATGGGCCTTCAGCCAAATAAACAAGGGTGGTGGTAAGGTGAAATTTGCGTGGGGCTGGTCCCAACAACAAGCATTCAATGATTTGAAGTAGCGCTTGTGCTCAGCCCCAGTAATTTCAATACTTGAACTACAACATCCCTTTGAGATCGAGGCACATGGTTCAGACTATGTTGTGGGCATCGTTCTCCCTTAGCATGGCCACCTCGTGGCCTATCATAGTGAGACATTGTCAGATATTGTCCGTAAGTACCCTACTTATAACAAACAAATGTACTCCATTGTGCAATCATTCTGCCAGTGGAGACATTACATTCTTGGGAAGGAGACATTCATCCACACTGATCATAAGCCACTGTAGTTCATGCAGACACAGGGAAAATTGCAGAATGATCGCCATCAAAAGTGGTCCACATACTTGCAGCAATTCCACCTCAACATCAAGTATAAAATAGGAAGCACCAATCGCGTCGTCTATTGCCTCAGCAGACTGCCGGTTGTGGCACTTGCCACGGTGCTAGAATATTTTGGCCTTGAGACATCTGGATGGCCCGAACTCTATGAGACAGACCCTCACTTCGCCACCACCTACCAAATGTTGGGTACAAATGCAGTTGTTGATAATTTCCATCTTCAGGATGGGTTGTTGTGTTGTCTGGGTCATATATGTGTTCCATCAAGTGAGCCAGTGAAACTGATCTGGGAACCCCACTACATTCGGGTGGCAGGACACTGCGGCGTCGAGAAGATAGTGGCGATGCTACATAAACATTTCTATTGGTTGAAACTTCTACAGGAGGTCGGCAAGTATATCAGGTCTTGCACTGTATGCGCTATTGCCAAACCAACCACTAAGAAATAGGGCATGTACACCCCTCTTCCTACTCTTGATAGGCCATGGGAATCCATCTCAATGGACTGCATGTTGAGCCTCCCATCCACCAAGTGGGTAAATGATTGTGTTTTTGTGGTTGTTGATCGCTTTTCTAAGATAGTGATTCTAGTTGCCTGGAAGAAGAGCATCACAACAGAGGCCACTTCCAAGACCTTCTTTGAATGAGTCTGGGTATAGTTTGGAATCCCACTAACCATTATCTGAAATCAGGATTGTCGATTTCTCAACACATTCTGGTCGAGCCTCTGGTCACTACTAGACACCAAGCTCACCAAATCCACAGCCTTCCATCCCCAGACAGATGGCCAAACCAAGGTTGTAAATTGAATGATTGTGCATATCCTTCGCATGTATAATTCAAATCACCCTCACACATGGGATGAGAGCCTTCCCTATGTCCAGCATAGCTACAATCGAGACTTGCATAACTCAACCGACCACATGCCCTTTCAAGTGGGGTTGGGATTCCAACCATTGGGTCCCATAGATGTTGCACTTCCCCTTGCGGTCACCTCGATTAACTCATCTCTTTCTCCAATTGAAGCTAACAAAGTCACCTGGCTCATTGAGCGGATCCATCACATTCGCCAATAGTTTCAAGCTATCCTACAGAAATCCAATGACAAGTACAAACAACACCATGATCAACATCAGGCGCCACATAATTTTCAGGTGGGAAAAAAAAGTTTGGTTGCACTTGCAGAAAGAACGCCTTACAGGACCTCATCGAAAGATTCTCCCACTCCATTATGGACATTACACTATCACCAAGGCCATGGGGGATAATGATTTTGAGCTCAACATTCCTCCTTTCCTTGGCCTGCACCCAGTGTTCAATGTGGATCTCCTCGCCCTTATTTCCCACCATTATTGGACACCTCAGAAGTAGCAGAACAACTGACACCAACAGAGCTCAACCCCAACTACATACAATAGGAATCCAATGATCATATTGTGTATATATAGATCAAGGGCACTCAACAACAAAGGATCCAACTTTATCGAGTCGTCAAAGCAGGGCAACTCCTGCACCAAGGCAAGTGGCTCACCCGAGGCCAAATTCAACAGAAATTTCCTCATCTAATGGGGGACCTAAACGAAATGGAGACCATTTCTTCCTCAGGATGGAGGATTGATCTAGATGGATATCGGTGGCCACCCACCTTTTCCAACTGGCTCAAAACAGTTTTTTGACAATTTTGGCAATTTACTATTTTTAGGAGTTTTAATTTCCGGAGCCATTTTGAGGGCCTAAATGAAGGTTTTTCGGTATCGATCTCCTCAATGATGGCCAAAGGCATGATTGAGGTCCCAAAATGAGTTTTCTCGATGATACCTTTCCAAAAGGCTATCACATGCCTAAAATGGAGATTGTATGCAAAAGTTATGACCCCGGGAAGTTGATGTACTAACTTACCCAAATGGGGCCCTCATGAGTCTTGGTACTTCATCTCCTAGGGTTAGGTTCTTGGATGTCTAGGGTTTTTGGCATTATTTCTTATTGTAAAAAGGAATTCAGAGCCTCATTGTAATCTTCTTCTTGCAAATGCACACTGCCTTCACATCTCTTCTTAGAGATAAGCCGCCAATATTCTAGCAAGCTTGTTTCCACTGCATTTTATAGTTTCAACTTATTTCGTTATTGAATAGAAAACCAGTTTTACTGTATATCTGTTATTTTGTGTTAAGAAATTGTTAATAATCTATATTCATTTTGTTCTTCTCATAAAATCCATATCAATGGTATCAGAGTGGTCTGCTCCTTGTCGTCTTAATGCATGTCCCCAATGAGGTCGGAGTACAAAGAGTTGGGTCTCGAGCTTGTTTCTCTTGAGGACAGAAGCTCTCACACGCCCAAGCGACCTCCCATGGAAGGAGAAAATAAATATGACGAGGCAGGAGATCCTTTCAAACTATTGATTGAGGAATCCCTCATGCAATAGAGGAACGAGATGATGGATAGTTTCACGTAAATCCTTCGGCGACTACCAACAGGTGACACATCTTCTTCGAACGGAAGCGCCGCCCCATTCAAGGTACAAATAAACTTTTATATTCCTATATTTGAAGGTTATATAGAAGAATATGTTGTATATAGGTGGTTTAATATACTAGAAGGGTATTTTTCTGTTCATAAATTTTTGAATAGAGAAAAGATTACTTTTGCGCTCCTCAAAGTCGTTCCCTGTGTCAAAGATTGGTGGGAAAATTTCTGTGAGCAAAAGGAAACAGAGGAAACCTCATTATTTTTAGTCATAACCACCTAGGAATCTTTTAGGGATGCTATTAAGGAACAATACTATCCTATCGTAAGTTATGATGACCTATATACCAAATGGACCACACTGCGGGAAGAAAGAGACCAAGCAGTGCCACATTTCACAAATATCTTCCATACCTTGCACACCAAGTTGGGTATCAAATATTCAGAGCAACATTTGTTGCTCAATTATCATTGTGCTCTACATAGATACATCTAGACCAAAATGGAATTTCTAAACATCTCATCCTTCGACGCGACCTACCGATATGCCATCAAAATGGAGCAGAAGCTCAAACAAAAGACGTGGCAATTTGGGCTTGGGAACCCCTCACAACAAAAGCCAAGAAAGGGAGGCCCCAACCCATCGAACAAAGGACAGAGAAAATATGGATAATATCAGGACAACCATTACAAGTCGCAAGAAAAGAAGGAGACTAGAAAGACAAAGAAAGATACTGGGAAGTGGTGCGACTTCCATAAGAGCCCTTAGGATAACACTGTTGACTGTCGCTCAAAGCAGTCGTTGGTGGCTGAAGTGAAAGTGTCTGAATCAGATGAAAATTATGAATCTGAGATAGAACCATAAAGGGGAATATGAATCATTGACGTGGAACCCAGTTCCACTGTTGCTACCACCAAGCTCCAGCCCGGTGAACCAAATGAGCCAAAAGATGGAGAGTGCCTCTTCCATTCACAAATGTGGGTAAAAGGCACCATATTGCACTTCATCATTGATAGCGGTAGCCTGAAGAACCTCATCTCAGTAGAGGTCAGCAAGCGACTGGCCCTACCAACAATTCCACACCCACAACCCTACACCATTGGATGGCTCTGCCAAGGAAGCAATCTTTGCGTCAGCCAACACTGCCAACTGTCATACGACATCAAGCCCTTCGAAGACAAGATATTGTGTGATGTTTCTCCTCTCAAAGTTTGTGATGTTCTTTTTGGCCAACCTTATTTATGGAAACGTCATGTTGTATATGAGTCTAGGTATCGTAGTGTTATTATTACTTTGAACAGGAAATTGTACAGAATAACCGAGGCAATCCCACCTAGTGCTATTTCCTTGATCTCTGCTAAGCAATGCAGGAAGGTCATCTCTTAGATGAGAAAGTTTTTCTTCTTCATGTTTCGCTCTCAGAATAAACGAAAGATCGCATCCACATCCACAGTCTCTGCAACCAACCTCTCCACACAGAAGAAGTAATTATATAAGTTCGTGGAAGAATACTCGGATATCTTCTCCTCACCTATAGGGGTACCTCTGCACTGCCAGGTCAAGCACCCCATCGATATGACCTCTGATGCACTGCTTCCCAATGGGCCAGTCTATCGTCGCTCTTTGTTAGAGAAAGAGGAGATCAAGCGATAGATCCAAGAACTTCTCCACAAGGGGCACATCCACCCCAAATCATCACCTTGCGGGAGCCCAATCGTGTTGGTATAGAAGAAAGATGGAACCTGGCGACTTTGTATTGATTACCGGGCTCTGAATAAAATCACTGTCAGGAACCAGTACCCGATTCCCTGAATCGATGACCTTCTTGATCAAATCACGGGGGCCAAATACTTTAGTAAGATTGATCTGAAGTCTGGCTACCACCAGGTCCCAATAGAAAAGAAAGATGTATGGGAGACTGCATTCAAGTCAAAGGAAGAAAGTTTTCAATGGTTGGTCATGCCCTTTGGTTTGACAAATTCTCCAACCACTTTCATGAGGATTATGGATGATATCCTATGACCATTCACCAATACTTTTGTAGTATATCTGGATGAAATTCTAATTTACAGTAAGACTTGGGTCGAACACTTACAACATATTCGATAGGTTCTACACACCCTGCGACAGCACAAGCTATACGCCAACCTGGAAAAATGATCCTTCGACATGGATAGGGTCCATTACCTGGGCTACATCATTGATCAACATGGCGTACATGTGGATCCAACCAATATCCAAGTCATGCATGAATTTCCATCCCCAACAAGACTCACTAAGCTTCGGAGCTTCTTGGGACTTGCTAATTTCTACTGCACATTCATGTTGGGTTTCTCCCATATTGCTTGGGCCCTTGGCCAAATAAATAGGGGTGGTGGTAAGGGGAAATTTGCATGGGGCTGGTCCCAAAAACAAGCGTTCGATGATTTGAAGAAACACTTGTGCTCAGCCCCAATACTTTCACTACCAGACCTGCAACATCCCTTTGAGATCGAGACAGCTGCTTCAGACTATGTTGTGGGTGCCATTCTCACTCAACACGGCCACCCCGTAGCCTATCATAGTGAGACACTGTTAGATATTTTCTGTAAGTACCCTACTTACGACAAAGAAATGTACTCCATTGTGCAAGCATGCTTTCAGTGGATACATTGCATTCTTGGGAAGGAGACAATCATCCACACTGATCATAAGCCACTGCAGTTCATGTAGACACAAGGAAAATTGCAGAATGACCGCCATCAAAAGTGGTCCACATACTTGCAACAATTCCACCTCAACATCAATTATAAAATAGGAAGCACCAATCACGTCGTTGATTGCCTCAACAGACCGCCAGTCTCGGCACTCACCATGGTGCTAGACTCTTGCGGCCTTGATACATATGGATGGCCCCAACTCTATGAGACAGACCCTGACTTCACCACCACCTACCAAATGTTGGATGCAAATGCAGTTGCCAATAATTTCCATCTTCAGGATGGGTTGTTGTGTTGTCTGGGTCATATCTATGTTACATCAAGTGAGCGAGTGAAGATGATCTGGGATTCCCACTACAGTCAGGTGGCAGGACACTTCGGCGTCGAAAAGATAGTGGTGATGCTACATAAACCTTTCTATTGGTCGAAACTTCGACAGGAGGTCGGCAAGTATATGAAGTCCTGAACTACCTACACTATTGCCAAACCAACCACTAAGAAACAAGGCCTGTACAGCCCCTCTTCCTACTCCTGACAAGCCATGGGAATCCATCTCAATGGACTACATGTCGGGCCTCCCATCCACCAAGAGGGGAAATGATTGTGTTTTTTTGGTTGTTGATCGCTTTTATAATATGGAGATTCTGGTTGCCTGCAAGAAGAGCATCACAGTAGAGGCCACTGCCAAGATCTTGTTTGAACGAGTCTGGGCACATTTTGGAATCCCACAAACCATTGTCTCAAATCAGGATAGTCAATTTCTCAGCACATTCTTGTCAAGCCTCTGGTCACTGCTGGACACCAAGGTCACCAAATCCATGGCCTTCCACCCCCAGACAGATGGCCAAACCGAGGTTGTAAATTGAATGATTGTGCATATCCTTCGCATGTATAATTCAAAGAACCCTCACAAATGGGATGAGAGCCTTCCCTATTTCCAGCATAGCTACAACCGAGCCTTGCATAACTCAACCGACCACAACCCCTTTCAAGTGGGGTTGGGATTCCAACCATTAGGTCCCACATATGTTGCACTTCCTCTACAGTCACCTCGACTGACTCATTTCCTGCTCCAACTAAAGCTGACAAAGCCATCCGGTTCATTGAGTGGATCTAGCACATCCTCCAACAGGTTCAGTATATCCTACAGAAGTCCAATGACAAGTACAAACATCACCATGATCAACATCGGGTGCCACATAAGTTTCAGGTGGGCGACAAAGTTTGGTTGCACTTGCAGAATGAACACCTTACAGGACTGCATCAGAAGCTTCGTCCACTCCATTATAGACTGTATACTATCACCAATACCATGGGGGATAATTCTTTTGAGCTCAACATTTCTCCTTTCCTTGGCCTGTACCTATTGTTCAACGTGGATCTCTTTCGCCCTTATTTACCACCATTATTGGAACCCTCAGAAGTAGCAAAATAGATGACACCAACAAAGCTCAACTGATCTGGATTTATGTAGGAACACAATGAAATACAGAAATACACATAAACACAGAGATGCAACGGAAATAAGACTTCATTTCATTAATAACAAATGACTGAAATATGCTTACAGACAGAATGGAAATAAACTAGCTAGGGCATTGGTAGCTTATCTCTGAGAAGCGATGTGGTGGCTACTGGCCTCTGAACTGTGTTACAATGAGGCTCGAAGGCCTATTATTATTGAGAAACAATGGAAAACCCTAAACATCCAAATACCTAACCCTAATAGATGAAACACCAAGACTATGGGCCCCGTTTGGGTAAGTTGGTACATCAACTTCCCGAGGAGGTAACTTTGGCATACGATCTCCGTTTGATGCGTTCTATACCTCGTTAGAAATATCTATCCAAGGAATACAATTTTTGGGTGAGAAACATCGATATACAATCCATGTTTCTCCCCGTTTTCCCAAAAAAATGGCGTTTAAGGCCTCAAAACGGCTCCGGAAGTTCAGGACCTGAAAAACTGCTAAAAATAGTAAACTGTGCGGAAACTGAAAACCTAAAAGAAGCAATGGTGGGGGTCCAAGTGGAATAGGTGGATGGCCACCAATATCCACCTGGATCATTCCTCCCCTCTTAGAAAGCAATGTTCCCCATTGCGTTGAGTTCCTCCATGAGATGAGGAAACTTCTACTGAACTTGGTCCCTGGTGAGCCATTTTCCTTGGTGAAGGAGTTGGCCTGCTTTGACAACTCGATATAGAGGTATCCTTTGTTTTTGGGTGTGCTTGATCTATGTATCCAGGATATGATCAGTTTTGGATTGTTCCATGCAGTCTATATTTAAATCTGTTGGTGTGAGTTGTTCTGCCATGTCGGATGTGTTTAGTAGAGGTGGAAAGTAGGGCCGAAGGCAGTCCACATTGAGCACTGGGTGCAGACCAAGGAATGGTGGAATGCTGAGCTCAAAGGAATTTTCCCCTATAGCCTTGCCGAGGGTGTATGGCCCATATCAAAGCAGACGAAGCTTGCGGTGGGGTCCAGTGAGGTGCTCCTTTTGCAAATGCAGCCACACTTTGTCGCCCACTTGGAAGTTGTGTGGCACCCGATGTTGATCATGTCGCTGCTTGTACTTAGCATTGGCTCTGTCCAAGATTTTATGAACCTATTGGCAGATGTTTTGAATGTGCTCAATGAATTTGTTTTCCTTATCCGCCTCAGACTGGACATGAGATAAATCTTCCTGAGTAGCCACAAATGCCATGGCTATGTCAATGGGACATAGTGGCTGGAATCCCAAGCCCACTTGAAAGGGGCTATGGTTGGTTGAGATATAGAGAGATCGGTTGTAGTTGTGTTGTACATAGGGGAGGCTCTCATCCCATGTGCATGGATGCTTTGAATTGTACATACGCAGAATGTGTACGATCATTCGGTTGATGACCTTTGTCTGGCCATCAATTTGCAGATGGAAAGTTGTGGACTTGGTGAGCTTGGTGTCCAACATCAACTAGAGGCTGGACCAAAATGTATTGAGGAACCTACTATCCCGATCTGAGATGATAGACTGTGGGATCCCAAAGTGTACCCACACTCGTTCAAAGAAGAGTTTAGAAGTGGCTTCTACTGTGATATTCTTCTTGCAGGCCATCATAATGGACATCTTCGAGAATCGGTCGTCGATCACAAAAACATAGTCATTGCCATGCTTAGTAGAAGGAAGGCCCGACATGTAATCCATAGAGATGGATTCCCAAGGTCGACTAGGGGTAGAAAGCGGAGTATAGAGGCCTTGCTTCTTGATGGTCGGATTGGAAATGGTGCAAGCAGTGCAGGACTTGATGTACTTCCCAACATCTTGTAGAAGGTTCGGCCAGTAGAAATACTTTTATAGTACTGCCACAGTTTTCTCGACCCCGAAATTCCCAGCGACCCGACTGTAGTGCACCTCCAAAATAATATTGGCATGCTCTCTTGAAGGAACACAAAGGTGTCCCAGGTGACAAAGTAGGGCATCCTGGAGGTGAAAATTGGGAACTTTCTTACCCCCCAAAAATGTATTGTACGTGTGGCCAAATTCTGGATCACTTGTGTAGAGAAGCGGCCAATTGGAAGTCTCATGCCCACAATAGTTGAGCACAGTGGTTAGCGCCACGATGGGTGGTCGAATGAGGCAGTCTGCAACATTATTGGTGCTTCCTTTTTTGTACTTAATGTTCAAATGAAACTGTTGCAGGTATGTGGACCAGTTCTGATGGTGATCCTTCTGCAACTTCCCTTGTGTCTATATGAACTGCAGGGGTCGGTGGTCTGTGTGGATGACCATTTCCTTTCCCAAAATGTAATGCTTCCATTTTCAATAAGCCTACACAATGGAATACATTTCTTTGTCATAAGTGGGATACTTCCGGACTATGTCGAAAAGTGTCTCATTGTGATATGCCACTGGATGCCCATGTTGAGTAAGGACTGCCCCAATAGCATAGTCAGAGGCATCTTTCTCGATCTCAAATGGTTGTTGCAAGTCTGGAAATGTGAGAACTGGTGCAGAGCATAGGCGATGCTTCAACTCCCCGAATGCCTTATTTTGAGATTCAGACCAAAATAATTTTTCTTTAGCTCCTCCCTTGGTGACTTGACTCAAGGGCCAAGTGATATGAGAGAATCCAAACACAAACGTGCGGTAGAAATTGGCAAGACCTAAAAAGCTACGGATCTCTTTTAGGGTGGTTGGGGCTGGCCAATCCCAAATGACTTGGATCTTTGTTGGATCCACATGCACCCCCCTCTCATCAATAATGTATCTCAGATACTGAACCTGGGTTATGACAAAAGTGCATTTCTCCAAATTGGCACACAACTTGTGTTGCCATAGTGTTTGGAGGACCTGTCGGATGTGGTGGAGGTGCTCTTCCCAAGTCTGGCTGAAGATCAGAATCTCATCCAAGTACACCACTACAAATGAGTTGGTTAATGGCCGTAGGATGTCATCCATTAGCCTCATGAAGGTTGCAGGGGAATTCGTCAACCCGAAAGGCATGACCAACCATTCAAAAAGGACCTCCTTGGATTTGAATGCAGTATTCCACACATCAAAGGGTTTGATTGGTACCTGGTGATACCCAGACTTCAAGTTGATTTTGCTGAAATATTTTTCGACCTTGAGTTGGTCCAGAAGGTCATCAATCCATGGGATTGGGTACCTATTCTGGACAATGTTATTGTTCAGTGCCCGATAGTCAATGCAGAGTCTCCAAGTCCCATACTTATTTTGAACCAATACGATCAGGCTCCCACAGGGCGATGAACTCGGTTGGATTTGACCTTTCTGCAACAACTCCTGAATCTGCCTCTTGATTTTGTCATTCTCCAGGAAAGAGCACTGGTAGATGGGTCCATTGGGCAGCGACGCACCTGGGGTCAGATAGATGGGGTGCTTGACCTGGTAGTGTAGAGGAACCCTTGCAAGGGAGGTGAAGATGTCCTCGTACTCCTCCATGACCTTATCCATCTATTGTTTTCATGTAGCGGGGCCTTGTGTGGAGGTCATGGCCACAATCTTCCTCTTTCCCTGAGGGAAGATCGTCAGGAAAACAAATTTCCTGGTTTTGGAAATGAGCTTACTGCATTGTTTTGCAGTAACCAAAGAGATGGTGGTATGTGGTGCTATCTCCGGTATCCTGTACAAATTATTTCCCAAAGTGATAATAATAGCACAAGGCCTGGACTCATACACAACATGTCACTTCCACAAGTATGGTTGGCCTAATAATACATCAGAAACATCAAGAGGAGAATGTCACATAATACCTCATGTGTGAAGGGCTTGATTCTGTAGGGAAGGTGACATTGTTGACTGATGCGGAGGTCCCGTCCTTGGTTCAACCACCCGATGGTGTATGGTTGTGGGTGTGTTGTGGTTGGAAAGCCCAACCACTTCACAACCTTTACTGAGATGAGGTTCTTCTGGATCCCGCTGTCAACAATGAACTACAACGGGGAACCCTTTACCCACATCTTGGAATGGAAGAGACACTCTGCCTCCTCTGGATATTCTGGTTCCTCCTTTTGGATCTTTGTGGTGGCAATGGTGGCATTGGGCTCCACATCGATAATATGCTTCCCCCTGTCATTCCCCTTGTCAAGTTCTGATTCAGAGTCGGAGCATGCATCCGATTCAAAAGCCTTCAACTTGGCTACCAGTGACTGCTTGGCCCGACACTCACTTCTGTTGTGAGTGGAGCTCTTATGGAACTCACACCACTTCCCCATGTCCTTTTTTGGATTCGTGGTGTTGTTCTTTGCTTGTAGCTTTGGTGGGTTGTCCTAGGCTTCCCCACCTTGGCTTGGTCCTTTGTTCTGTAGTTTGGGAGTACCTTTCCCTTGCTTCTGATTTGCA
>JZKD02S0588039.1:116694-159745 GCA_000966675.3 Picea glauca
TGTCAAAGTTTACTTGTACCTTAAAAGGAGTGGCACCTCCAGAGTGGCTTCTGGATGTTGATGCACTGCCAGTCGGAATCCGTTGAAGAATCTGGGCAAAGTTGTCCATCATCGCATTCCTTTGTTTCTCGAGGGCTTCCTCGAGCAACATTTTGATAGGATCTCCTACTCCCTCATCTTTCTTTTCTTCCCCCATGGGTGGTCATCGGGGTTTGCGATTCTGATCTTGCAAAGGTTCAACCAGATTGAGCCATAACTCCTTATACCCCGATCTCGTTGGGGACATGCAAAGAAGGATCGAGAATGAGAAGACCGCTCTGATACCACTGATACAGATTTATGTAGGAACACAATGAAATATAGAAATACACATAAACACGGAGATGCAGCGGAAATAAGACTTCATTTCATTAATAACAAATGATTGAAATATGCTTACAGACAAAATGGAAATAAACTAGCTAGGGCGCTAGTAGCTTATCTCTGAGAAGAGATGTGGTGGCTACTGGCCTCTTAACTGTGTTACAATGAGGCTCGAAGGCCTATTATTATTGAGAAACAATGGAAAACCCTAAACATCCAAAGACCTAACCCTAGGAGATGAAACGCCAAGACTATGGGCCCCGTTTGGGTAAGTTGGTACATCAACTTCCTGGGGACGTAACTTTGGCATACGATCTCCGTTTGATGTGTTCTATACCTCGTTAGAAATATTTATCCGAGGACTACAATTTTTGGGTGAGAAACATCAATATACAATCCATGTTTCTCCCTGTTTCCCCAAAAAACATTGTTTAAGGCCTCAAAACAACTCCGGAAGTTCAGGACCCAAAAAACTGCTAAAAATAGCAAACTGTGCGGAAACTGAAAAACTGAAAGAAGCAATGGTGGGGGTCTAAGTGGAATAGGTGGGTGGCCACCAATATCCACCTAGATAATCAAACCCAACTTCATACAACAGGAATCCAATCATCATATTGTAGACAGAGAGATCAAGGGCACTTGACAACAAAGGATCCAGCTTTATCGAGTCTTCAAAGCAGGGCAGCTCCTGCACCAAGGCAAGTGGCTCAACCAGGGCCAAATTCAATAGAAATTTCCTCATCTAATGGGGGGCCTCAATGAAATGGAGACCATTTATTCCTCAGGAGGAAGGATTTATCTAGATGGATATTGGTGGCCACCCACCTTTTCCAGCTGGCACAAAACAATTTTCTGACAATTTTGGCAATTTACTATTTTTAGCAGTTTTAACTTTCGGGGCCATTTTGAGGGCCCAAATGAATGTTTTTCGGTATAGAGCACCTAAATTATAGCCTAAGGCATGAATGATCCCCCAAAATTAATCTCCTTGATGATGCCTTTTCAACGGGCTATCACACGCCTAAAACGAAGATCGTATGCAAAAGTTACGACCCCGGGAAGTTGATGTACTAACTTACCCAAACGAGGCCCACATGAATTTTGGCACTTCATCTCATAGGGTTAGGTTTTTGGATGTCTAGGGTTTTTGTCATTCTTGATTATTGTAAAAATTCCTTCAGATCCTCATTGTAATCTTCTTCTTGTGAATGCACACTGCCATCACATCTCTTCTAAGAGATAAGTCGCCACCATTCTAGCAAGCTTGTTTCTGCTACATTTTATAGTTTCAGCTTATTTCGTTATTTTGTATCTCTGTTATTTTGTGTTAAGTACCTGTTACGAATCTGTATTCATTTTTTTATTCTCATAAAATATGGATCAATGGTATTAGATCGATCTTCTCCTTATCGTCTTAATGCATTTCCCCAACGAGGTCGAAGTACAAAGAGTTGGTTCTTGAGCTTGTTTCTCTTGAGGACAGAAGCTATCGCACACCCAAGGGACCTCCCATGGAAGGAGAAAATAAATATGATGGGATGGGAGATCCTTTCAAACTGTTGATTGAGGAATCCCTCATACAATAGAGGAACGAGATGATGGATAGTTTCATGCAAATCCTTCGGCAACTACCAACAGGCGACGCATAAACTTTGATATTCCTATATTTGAAGGTTAGATAGATGCAAATGCTGTAGACAGGTGGTTGAATATACTAGAAGGGTATTTTTCTATTCATAAATTTTTGAATAGACAAAATATTACTTTAGCGCTCCTCAAAGTTGTTCCCCATGTCAAAGATTTGTGGGAAAATTTCTATGAGCAAAAGGAAACAGAGGAAACCTCATTATTTTCAGTCATGGCCACCTGGGAATCCTTCAGGGATTCTATTAAGGAACAATACTACCCTGTCAGAAGTTATGACGACCTGTATACCAAATAGACCACACTGCGGCAACAAAGAGACCAAGCAGTGCCAGATTTCACAAATATCTTCCATACCTTGTGTACCAAGTTGGGTCTCAAAGATTCTAAGTGACATCTGGTGCTCAAGTATCACAGTGCTCTGCATAGATACATCTAGACTGAAATGGAATTTTTGGACATCTCATCCTTGGGCGCGGCCTATTGCTATGCCATCAAAATCGAGCAGAATCTCAAACAAAAGATGCGAGAATTTGGGCCTGGGAACTCGTCATAAAAAAATACAGGAAAGGTCAGCCCCAACCCATCGAACAAAGGAAAGAGAAAATATGGAGAGTATCAGGACAACCAGTACAAGCCAAAAGAAAAGGAGGACACCGGAAATACAAAGAAAGATACCGGGAAGTGGTGCGACTTCCATAAGAGCCCTTGGCATAACACTGTTGACTACCGCTCAAAGCAGTCATTGCTGGATGAAGTGAAATCCTCTTAATCAAATGCGGATTCTGACTTCGAGACAGAACCAGAAAGGGGAAGATGAATCATTGAAGTGGAACCCAGTGCCACCGTTTCTACCACCAAGCTCCATCCTGGTGAACCAGATGAGCCAGAAGAAGGAGAGAACCTCTTCCATTCAAAGATGTGGGTAAAAGGCACCACGCTACACTTCATCATCGATAGTGATAGCCAGAAGAACCTCACCTCAGTAGAGGTCATCAAGAATCTAGCCCTACCAAAAACACCGCACCCACAACCCTACACCATTGGATGGCTCCGCCAAGTAAGCGATATTTGTGTCAGCCAATAGTGTCGATTTTTGTATGACATCAAGCCATTCAAAGATGAGGCATTGTGTGATGTTCCTCCTCTTGAAGTTTGTGATGTTCTTTTGGGCCAACCCTATTTATGGAAACATCATGTTGTATATGAGTCTAGGCCTTGTAGTGTTATTATTACTTTGAACAGGAAATTGTACAGGATACCCGAGGCAGTCCCACCTAGTGTTATTTCCTTGATCTCTGCTAAGCAATGCAGGAAGGTCATCTCTCAGATGGGGAAGTTTGTCTTCTTCATGATTCACTCTCAGAATAAGCAAAAGAACAACCACATCCAGGGTCTCTGCGACCAACCTCTCCACATAGCAAAAGCAAGTAGATAAGGTCATGGAAGAATACACAGATATCTTATCCTCACCTATTGGGGTACCTCTACATTGCCAGGTCAAGCACCCCATCGATATAACCCCCACCTCACTGCTTCCCAATGGGCCAATATATTTTCGCTCTTTGTTAGAGAATGAGGAGATCAAGTGACAGATCCAAGAACTTCTTCACAAGGGGCACATATTCCCCAGCTCATCACCTTGTGGGATCCCAATCATGTTGGTACAGAAGAAATATGGAACTTGGCAACTCTATATTGATTACCGGAATCTAAATAAAATCACTGTCAGAAACTGGTACCTGATTCCCCGAATCGATGAACTCCTTGATCAACTCACAGGGGCCAAATACTTTAGCAAGATTGATCTAAAGTCTGGCTACCACCAAGTCCCGATAGAACAGATAGATGTATGGAAGACCACCTTCAAGTCAAAGGAAGGACTTTTTGAATGGTTGGTCATGCCCTTTGGTTTGACAAATGCTCCAGCCACTTTCATGAGGATGATGGATGATATCCTGCAACCATTGACCAATATTTTTGTAGTGTATCTGGATGACATTCTAATTTATAGAAAGACTTGGGTCGAACACTTTCAACATATTCAGCAGGTTATGCATGCCCTGCGACAGCACAAGCTATATGCCAACCTGGAAAAATGCTCCTTCGGCATGGACAGGGTCCATTACCTGGGCTACATCATTGATCAGCATGGCGTACATGTGGATCTAGCCAAGATCCAAGTCATCTGTGACTTTCCAACCCCAACAACACTCACTGAGCTTCGGAGCTTCTTGGGACTTGCTAATTTCTACTACAGGTTCATGTTGGGTTTCTTCCATATTTCATCAGCCCTCAACCAAATAAACAGGGGTGGTGGTAAGGTGAAATTTGCATGGGGCTGGTCCCAACAACAAGTGTTCGATGATTTGAAGCAACGCTTGTGCTCATCCCTAGTACTTTCACTACCATACCTGCAACATCCCTTTGAGATCGAGACAGATGCTTCAGACTATGTTGTGGGCATTGTTCTCAATTAGCACGACCACCCCGTGGCCTATCATAGTGAGACACTGTCAGATACTATTTGTAAGTACCCTACTTATGACAAAGAAATTTACTCCATTGTGAAAGCATGCCACTAGTGGAGACATTACATTCTTGGGAAGGAGACAGTCATCCACACTGATCATAAGCCACTGCAGTTCATGCATACATAGGGAAAATTGCAGAATGACCGCCATCAAAAGTGGTCCACATACTTGCAACAATTCCACATCAACATCAAGTATAAAACAGGAAGCACCAATTGCATCATTGATTTCCTCAACAGACCGCCAATCGCGACACTCACCACGATGCTATACTGTTGCAGCCTTAAGACATTTGGATGGCCCCAACTCTATGAGACAGACCCTGACTTTGCCACCACCTACCAAATGTTGGGTGCAAATGTAGTTGTCGATAATTTCCAACTTCAGGATGGGTTGTTGTGTCGTGTAAGTCATATCTATGTTCCATCAAGTGAGCGAGCAAAGGTGATCTGGGAATCCCACTACAGTCAGGTGGAAAGACACCTTGGCGTCAAAAAGACAGTGGTGATGCTACACAAACATTTCTACTGGCCGAAACTTTGACAAGAGGTTGGGAAGTATATGAGTTCCTGCACTGCCTGCGCTATTGCCAAACCGACCACTAAGAAACAGGGCTTGTACACCCCACTTCCTACTCCTGAAAGTCCATGGGAATCCTTCTCAATGGACTAAATGTCGGGCCTCCCATCCACCAAGCAGTGAAATGATTGTGTTTTTTTGGTTGTTGATCGCTTTTCTAAGATGGTGATTATGGTTGCCTGCAAGAAGAGCATCACAACAGAGGCCACTACCAAGCTCTTCTTTGAACGAGTCTGGGTACATTTTGGAATCCCACAAACCATTGTCTCAGATTGGGATAGTCGATTTCTCATCACATTCTGGTTGAGCCTTTGGTCACTGCTGGACACCAAGCTCACCAAATCCACGACCTTCCACACCCTAACAGATGACCAAACTGAGGTTGTAAATCGAATGATTATGCATATCCTTCTCATGTATAATTCAAATCACCCTTGAAAATGGGATGAGAGCCTTCCCTATGTCTAGCATAACTACAATTGAGCCTTGCAAAGCTCAACTGACCATAGCCCCTTTCAAGTGGGGTTGGGATTCCAACCATTGGGTCCCATAGATGTTACACTTCCCCTTGCGGTCACCTCTATTGATTCATATCCTGCCCCAATTGAAGCTGACAAAGCCACCTAGTTCATTGAGCGGATCCAACACATCTACCAATAGGTTCAGGATATCCTACAGAAGTCCAATGACAAGTACAAACACCACCATGATCAACATCGGGTGCCGCATAATTTTCAGGTGGGTGACAAAGTTTGGTTGCAATTTCAGAAAGAATGCCTTACAAGACCCCATCGGAAGATTTTCCCACTCCGTTATGGACCATACACTATCACCAAGGCCATGAAAGATAATTCTTTTGAGCTCAACACTCCTCCTTTCCTTGGCCTACACCTAATGTTCAACGTGGATCTCCTTCGCCCTTATTTCCCACCATTATTGGACACCTCGGAAGTAGCAGAACAACTGACACCAACAGAGATCAACCCTAACTATATACAACATACATCCAATGATCATATTGTGGACAGACATATCAAGGGTACTCGACAACAAAGGATCCATCTTTATCGAGTATTCAAAGCATGGCAGCTCCTTCACCAGTGCAAGTGGCTCACCCATGGCCAAATTCAATAGAAATTTCCTCATCTAATGGGGGAACTCAACGCAATGGAGACCATTTCTTCCTCAAGAGGGAGGATTGATCCATATCGATATCAGTGGCCACCCACCTTTTCCAGCTTGCTCAAAACAATTTTCTGACAATTTTGGCAATTTACTATTTTTAACAGTTTTAACTTTCGAGGCCATTTTGAGGGCCTAGATGAAGGATTTTCTGTATCGATATTCTCAATGATAACCAAAGGAATTATATCCCCCAAAATTAATTTCCTTGATGATGCCTTTCCAACAGGCTATCACATGCCTAAAACAGAGATCGTATGCAAAAGTTACGACCCCAGGAAGTTGATGTACTAACTTACCCAAACGAGGCCCACATGACTTTTGGCACTTCATCTCCTAGGGTTAGGTTTTTGGATGTCTAGGGTTTTTGGCATTCTTTCCTTTTGTAGAAATTCCTTCAGAGCCTCATTTTAATCTTATTCTTGCGAATGCGCACTGCTGTCACATCTCTTCTTAGAGATAAGCTGTCGCCATTCCAGTAAGCTTGTTTCCGCTGCATTTTACAGTTTCAACTTATTTCGTTATTGAATAGAAAACCAGTTTTACTGTATCTCTGTTATTTTGTATTAATCACTTGTTAATAATTTGTATTCATTTCATTCTTTGCATAAAATCTAGATCAATGGTATCAGAGCGGTCTACTCCTTATCATCTTAATGCACGTCCCCAAGGAGGTCGGAGTAAAAAGAGTTGGGTATCAAGCTTGTTTCTCTTGAGGATAAAAACTCTCACACACCCAAGCGACCTCCCATGGTAGGAGAAAATAAATATGATGTTATAGGATATCTTTTCAAACTGTTGATTGAGGAATCCCTCACACAATAGAGCAACGAGATGATGGATAGTTTCATGAAAATCCTTCGGCAACTACCAACAGGCAATGAATCTTCTTCGAATGGAAGCGTCGCCCCTTCAAGGTACAAATAAACTTTGATATTACTATATTTGAAGGTTAGATAGATGCAGATGTTGTAGATAGGTGGTTGAGTCTAATAGAAGGGTATTTTTCTGTTCATAAATTTTCATATAGGGAAAAGATTACTTTTCCGCTCCTCAAAGTCGTTCAACATGTCAAAGATTGGTGGGAAAATTTCAGTGAGCAAAAGGAAACAGAGGAAACCTCATTATTTTCAGTCACGTCCACCTAGGAATCCTTCAGGGATGCTATTAAGGAACAATACTACCCTGTCGGAATTTATGACGACCTGTATACCAAATGGACCACACTGCAGCAAGAAAGAGACCAAGCATTGCCAGATTTCACAAATATCTTCCATACCTTGCGCACCATGTTGGGTATCAAATATTCGGAGCGACATCTCGTGCTCAAGTATCGCGGTGATTTGCATAGATACATCTATACTGAAATGGAATTTCTGGACATCTCATCCTTGGGCGTGACCTACTAATATTCCATCAAAATCGAGTAGAAGATCACACAAAAGACACAACAATTTGGGCCTGGGAACCCCTCGCAAAAAAAGCCAGGAAAGGGTGGCCCCAACCCACCAAACAAAGGACAAATCAAATATGGAAAGTATTAGGACAACCATTACAAGACACAAGAAAAGAAGGACACCAGAAAGACAAAGAAAGATATCGGGAAGTGGTGCGACTTCCATAAGAGCCCTTGGCATAACACTATTGACTACTACTCAAAGCAGTCACCGATGGCTGAAGTGAAAGCCTCTGAATCAGATGTGGATTCTGACTCTGAGACAGAACTAGAAAGGGGAAGATGGATCATTGATGCGAAACCCAATGCCACTATTGTTACCACCAAGCTCCAGCTTGGTGAACCAGATGAGCCAGAAGAAGGAGATCACCTCTTCCATTCACAGATGTGGGTAAAAGCCACCCCGCTACACTTCATCATTGATAGCGGTAGCTAGAAGAACCTCATCTCAGTAGAGTTCATCAAGCGGTTGGACCTACCAACAACGTTTCACCCACAACCCTACACCATTGGATGGCTTCGCTAAGGAAGCGATCTCTGCATCAACCAACAGTGTCGACTGTCGTACGACATCAAGCCCTTCAAAGACGAGGTATTGTGTGATGTTTCTCCTCTCGAAGTTTGTGATGTTCTTTTGGGCCAACCTTATTTATGGAAACGTCATTTTGTATATGAGTCTAGGCCTCATAGTGTTATTATTACTTTGAATAGGAAATCATACAAAATACCCAAGGTAGTCCAACCTAGTGCTATTTCCTTGACCTCTGCTAAGCAATGCAAGAAAGTCATCTCTCAAACAGGGAAGTTTTTCTTCTTCGTGATTCACTCTCAGATTAAGAAAACCATCACAACCACATCCAGGGTCTCTTCGTCCGACCTCTCCACACAGCAGAAGCAAGTAGATAATGTCGTGGAAGAATACTCGGATATCTTTTCCTCACCTACAGGGGTACCTCTACACTGCCAGGTCAAGCACCCCATCGATCTGACCCCCGGTGCACTGCTACCCAATGGGCCAGTCTATCATCTCTCTTTCTTAGAGAATGAGGAGATCAAGTGACAGATCCAAGAACTGCTCCACAAGGGGCACATCTTCCCTAGCTCATCACCTTGCGGGAGCCCAATCGTGCTGGTACAGAAGAAAGATGGAACCTGGCAACTCTATATTGATTCCTGGGCTTTGAATAAAATCACTGTCAGAAACTGGTACCCGATTCCCTAAATTGATGACCTCTTTGATCAACTTAGGGGGCAAATACTTCAGTAAGATTGATCTGAATTCTGGCTACCACCAGGTCCTGATAGAACAGAGAGATGTATGGAAGAACACCTTCAAGTCAAAGGAAGGAATTTTTGAATGGTTGGTCATGCCCTTTGGTTTGACAAATGCTCCAACCAGTTTCATGAGGATGATGGACGATATCCTGTGACCATTCACAAATACTTTTGTAGTATATCTGGATGACATTCTAATTTACAACAAGACTTGGGTCAAACAATTGCAGTATATTCAGCAGGTTTTTCACTCCCTATGACAGCACAAGCTATACGCCAACTTGGAAAAATGATCCTTCAGCATGGAGAGGGTCCATTACCTAGGCTACATCATTGATCAACATGGCGTACATGTGGATCCATCAAAGATCCAAGTCATCTATGACTGGCCAGTCCCAACAATACTCACTGAGCTTCAGAGCTTCTTGGGACTTGCTAATTTCTACCACAGGTTCGTGTTGGGCTTCTCCCATATTGCATGGGACCTCAACGAAATAAACAGGGGTGGTGGTAAGGCAAAATTTGCATGAGACCATTCCCAACAGCAAGCATTCAATGATTTGAAGTAGCGCTTGTGCTCAGCCCCAGTAATTTCACTACCAGACCTGCAACATCCCTTCCAGATCAAGATAGATTCTTTAGACTATGTTGTGGGCGTCGTTCTCACTCAGCACGTCCACCTCGTGGCCTATCATAGTGAGACACTATCAGATATTGTCCATAAGTACCCTACTTATGACAAATAAATGTACTCCATTTTGCAATCATTCCGCCAGTGGAGACATTACATTCCTGGGAAGGAGACAGTCATCCACACTGATCATAAGCCACTGCAATTCATGCAGACATAGGGAAAATTGCAGAATGACCACCATAAAAGGTAGTCCACATACTTGCAACAATTCCACCTTAGCATCAAGTATAAAACATGAAGCACCAATCACATCGTTGATTGCCTCAGCAAACTGCTAGTCATGGAACTCACCACGGTGCTAGAATCTTGTGGCCTTGAGACATATGGATGGCCCCAACTCTATGAGACAGACCCTCACTTCACCACCACCTACCAAATGTTGGGTGCAAATGTAGTTGTCGATAATTTCCATCTTCAGGATGGGTTGTTGTGTCGTTTGGGTCATATCTGTGTTCCAACAAGTGAGCGAGTGAAGCTGATCTAGGAAGCCCACTGCAGTTAGGTGGCAGGACACTTCGACATCGAAAAGGTAGTGGCGATGCTACATAAACATTTCTACTGGTCGAAACTTCGATAGGAGGTCAACAAGTATATCAGGTCCTACACTGCCTGTGCTATTTCCAAACTGACCACTAAGAAACAGGGCCTGTACACCCCTCTTCCCACTCCTGACAGGCCATGGGAATCCATCTCAATGGACCACATGTTGGTCCTCCCATCCACCAAGCGAGGAAATGATTTTGTTTTTGTGGTTTTTGATCGCTTTTCTAAGATGGAAATTCTGGTTGCTTGGAAGAAGAGCATTATAGCAGAGACCATTGCCAATGTCACACACCCACTATGACAACTAATTTTTTATTTTTTTGTCTTTTCTTCGAGGGACAGAATCCCTGAATTTCTATGAGGCGTAGTGCAGACCATCCCTTCCCTTATCCTCCTCCAAGCGACCACAACCTGGCCTTATCGCAAGCACCTTTTGCAACTCACGAGTTCGAGAGTCAAGTCTCTTGAATCCTCTTTCTCCAAACATCGATACCCAAAATGCGATACAGGTATGGCTCCCTCCTCACTAGCACCTACTACATATAACTGTAGGCTAGGATAAACACTATCACTACTCGCAACTCATGACTTTGCGAGTTGGAGTGATGAGACCTCGTGCTCCTCCTTTGCAAATCACCGAAACGTCAAAAGGTCAATGTTATGTGGACTCTGCCAAAGCGACATGTACACACCACTTGTCTCCTCCACTGTACTCTACTTACGAGCTATGTCGTTGCTTCCCATCGCACGAGACCTCAACTCTCAGTGTTTCGCGACCTTAGTGATCAAGGTGAAACTTCTTCACCCTTCGAAACCTCAAAACACGATAATTCAACTATGGGTTGACGCTTTCCTAGGTGACATGTGTCCACCACCTGTCAACCACGTGGTCCCCACATAATGGATGTGCCACGTGTTCTCACAAGCCCTTGATGCTTGACACTTCACAACTTCTACAGTTGAAAAGAAATTCTTTCAACCTTTTAACCCCTGATACACGATACCACATGGAGGTTCTGATCCAACGGTTCTCCCGCGGCTTGGATTCTTTCATGATTTCACGTATCACGAGTCCTTAAAAATTTTCCCATTGAATCCTTCGAGTCGCAAGTAAGAGAAATGATGAGATTTCTCCATGTTCCCTCATTGATGGATGTCTATGATCAAATCACGACTTCACACATCGCTAGTTCGAACAATATGTTCTTTGACCTTCTTTCTCTACGAGTTAGCAAAATACTGAGCTCTTGCCAAGCGTTCCTTCTGATGGAAAACTCTGATGATTTGGGAACTTGTCTTGTTGACCTTCCTCCAAATCCAATGACTATCAGTCCCCTACGCTCAATCTGATGGTTCAGATCTATTCTCCTACACACTCTTCTCTATTTTTCTGGATGTAGGCTCCAATGGTCCAGATTTTCCCCTGCGAATCGATGATTCGCCGTTCAGGACTTTGGAGAAATCCTCACCTCTATTTCCCCGAATTGAACCAATGGTTCAGATCTGATTTCGATCACGATCTCTATCACTCCTAAGCTTTCATATTCTCTGACACCTCCAAAGGGTTTCTCGACCTCTGCACTCCATGCAGGGTTCTTGCACACAACAGTGTGATCCTTCATGATCTTGTCTAGGACTTGAGGAGTTTTGGGTTCGGTTTTCCTCATAGAGAGCCTGTGCCAATCTACACTACCTCTCCTGAGCTTAACAAACTTCATCCTCCAAGGGATTCTAAACAATTAGGATGGTTGGCATGCGTACATGAAACTCTGTCTGGGGTCGATGAACACACAATTCGTGACTCTGGATTATGCCTCCACAGGACACAAGAATTTACGAGTATAAAATCATCTCCTAAACATATAATTTCTTACTGGCCTAGTTATACAATCAAGTAGAAATAGGGGAGATACAGTATATCCATTAAGTAATATGCACAATTCATGAAACATACATAGTATAACCAATTCATACACAGTTATGGCTAAATTACATAGGGTGGGAAATTACTTATCTATTACAGGTTGCCACCAACCAACTGACTGTGGGTGTTCGTCCTTCCACCCGACCATAGGTACAGAGGCGTTCATTCTTAGAACTCTAGCCACCCCTGTGTCAGGTCATGATATCATTAGGGAATTCTCACACTTCTCGAGGGTTCTTCCTCCATTTTTTCTTCTGTTTGGGTCATGTTCTTTGTAAATCAGAGATTTCTCTCTCTCGGTTATGGCCTTGGTCAGGTTTCTTAGATGCTCCTCAACATCAAGCTCGCGGCCTTTAGTTCATGACTCGCTGGAGAGCTCTATGCATCTCCCTTGCGAGATTACGCTCTTTTTTTCTGGTGTCTCCTCTCTTGTGTGTATCCCTCTTACCTTGGAAGGTTTTTTCTGACCTATCCTGTTCCTTCTGTCAGAAGGAATCTTAGGTCTGCAGGTCCCTGTAGTATTTTTTGCTGACAACCCATGTTTCCATTCATGGGGGTGGTTGATAATTCAACCACCAATCCTTTTTTCATTAACTGATTTCTCTCCTTGGGATCCGAAGGAGGTTGTCATCCTCATCAAGGGAAATTTGGGCTTATTTGTCATAATGAACCCTCTCTTATAGTTTTCAAATTCTTCCTCTAGTGATATCATGGCTAGTACTTTCAAAGATTCACCCCCACAGTCAGTTATTTGGCAACTCAACCAATAATACATTTACATTTTCCTCATGCCTTAGCATGGTAATTCCTATTTTATGATTAATTACAAATTGGGGGAAACATGGTATTACAATTCCCTCCCCCTTAAAGGAACACCGTCCTCGGTGTACTTTCTCAAAAACACCTGTCATGCCTTTCTCATTCAACCATTTCAAAAGTCTTGACCTTCATCCTCGGTCAGGTCCTCTTTCAGGATCTTAGTCTTCATCATCTGCCGTCAATAATTCTTGGACAACAAGCACATTAATCATAATTTTGTGCGAAAACATCTTACTGTTGTTCAAAATTCAAAAGGAAATTTTCATAATCTTAGCACAATACTTATCTGTGCAGTTTGTGGATATGTATCCACATGGTATTTTTGTTATCCATGCTCATCACTTTCCTTGACGTACCCATTGGATGCATGATTCCAATTCAATATTTCACAAGGGCTATCATGATTTCATCTTCCTTTCCAAGGTTTTTTCGCACAGGAAACTACACACTGTGTGCATGATCGCAATAGTTTACAAGAATTATTAAGGTCTCCTCTTCCTTGCAGTCACTCACACTCCAGGCCCAGGCCCATGCATCCCCTTCACTGTTATACAGTCCCTCGGGTGATCCATATTTCCCTGCCAAGGTTTTCTCGCACAAGAAAATTTTAGAGACTCTATCGGGTCTTACAGTCGAGGTGTCCTTCAGACTTGCTCTGTCAAGGCGTACCTCTGGCTTGTGTTACCTCAACACAATAATTTTTAGGTGATCATGGCTTATCACAGGGTTTTCATGGCTCAGTAGTAGCCATGTTCATCATTTTCAACTTTGGCAGCCCTCAACTGTCCTTTCTGGACATGCCTTTTCTTCTCGCATGTATCACAGGTATACAAAATTCATGAGGCATCATTATAAATTCCAACTTTCAGAATTTTTATTGCAAATCTGTCACCCACAGATTTTTCCAATCTCTTCTTTTATTTTTAGATATGTTCCGTACGAAACCAGATTCACAAGCATGAGACTTTCTTTCCCATAACATTTTAGCTCAACAGGAAATCAGTCTCCCTTATGGGCTTACAACATTTCCATATCCAAGACTCTTTCTTCCTACAATCATTCCTCAACTAATCAAATTGTTAGTTCTCATGCACATACATTTTTATCACACCTTTTTAACTTCATCACAACAATTTCAGAATTGTGCATACTTAGCAATTCAATTACTTTCTCAAAAAGGAAATAACATTCCTTGCAGTTTGGCTCAACAATCAATTGGTCTTCCTTATGGACATACAACACTACCATATCCAAGACCCTTTCCTCCCCGCAATTTCATTCTTTACACAACCAAACAATTGTTAGTTTTTCGTGTACATTACCTTTTTCAAAAATCAAGTATAGTAACAGTCTAGGTCATTTCATCTATTCAAGGATTCAAAGCAAAAGGATACATCATCCATTACCTATGCATCATTCCATCCTACCGAATTTTCAAAATGTGATTCGGATATCAATTGATTTTAATGAATGCACCAACATTTGTGGCCACATTCATACCCAATGCACCCTTGCATTGATTTCAAGTTTGTCACACTTTATGACAGGTTCTTGGCCATGGTGTGTTGGAACTTAACCAACCTCTCCACCACATGGCCTATTCATTTTAATTCATTCTTACAACAGGACCATGCTTCCTGATATAGGCCGATCAAGATCCCAAATTAGTACACATGAAACTTAAAATTTTCACATGAATCCACCCAAGCATTATGCCTTCATTAATAACCAAGGTGCCAACACTCATGGCCACCCAAATTTGGTTTTCTCTAACACCTAGTAGAAATGTTGGAAGGTCCTCCTTCCTCAATGGGAAATCCATTGTCTGTCCTTTATGCAAATATGCATTTCCTTGAAGTAATTCCATGCAACGTGCTATCTATGAGCACTTTTGTTTCCAATCGTTCCTTGATTGGTCCATGTGTTCATGAAATATCAGTTCATGAATTATTTTAATGGTTACAATTGGTCTTTACTACCAGAGTTTCATGCCTCCATCATTCAGGTTCTCCTTCCTTAATCATACCCTACTTGGGTATCCATGGAATACCACTGCCCTTTCAATTTTCATGCATAACATGAGACAATAAAATATTTTGGAAGGGGTTCTCACCTGAATCATTTCATACCATGAGCCACATAAGAATGAACATTTTTATACCTGTTCTTGGCTGCTAGAACTCTCTTTTTGATCTCTACCTTATCAACAGTACTTTAACAGGATTTTCACAGTCCTGTCAACAATCTTTCAGCCACAACCTTCTCCTGGTCATCCTCTGCTTGAGGTTTCCCTTCATTGGCAATTGTCTTCCTCAATAGCTCTAATTCCTTTCTATACATAGCATGCATCATCATAGTCACAATTATATTAGTCATAATATTAAACCAAATGCATGTATCATAACATTCGAATTCATAAACATCTTCAAAATGTCCTAGCATATCTTCATGCACTTCATCATATTATCTTCAAATGTTTCCACAAGTGCAACACAAACAAATTTCGATTTCATCTTCAACAATAGAATCCTTATCACTATGTGTCAAAACCTTTTTACTTTCATTGGCATACTATCTTTCTCATCCACGAGAAAACATAATACTCAATGAGGAAAGAATTGGGGACTCTCCCCTTCTTCCAACTCCTTCTACACCACCAGGGCTAGAGTTCAATCTATTCGAGTTATCACTAAGGCCTTATTGTCTTTTCTTAATCATGGATTCAACCAAGCCTTATCAGTTAAACATACTCATTTATTCATTTAATCATACTCAGGGGGTTTACTTTCCTCTTACCAACTATATCGGTTTCCACAACTGCTCTTTTTCTTAGTAGCCCCGGGTTAGGCTCATCCTAACTCTTAGGATACTTCAGAATTCTTTAATAGAAAAATATTTTTCCCATAATGAATCATGAACGTGTGCATATTGCACACTACCATTCGGTTACCAGAATTGGTCAATATTCATTTATTAGTCTTCTTATTCGTTACATGATATTTTTCAAAATGTAATCCAGGATTCTGGTTTATATATATATAAGCTTGTGGCTTACTGCTTAATTCTCAGCAGTCATTAAGGTTGTGACTTCGTTTTCCTGACAGAGACTTCACACAGTTCCTCCACAAGGAACTCCTTCAGCATGCAACTTCCTTATTGCATATCCATCACTATTTGTAATGGCCTCAACCTTGAGTTAGCTTTAGATGTCTACCAAATATTCCCTTAAGGAATATAAACATGCATCTTTGTCATGTACCTAATTACGTATTCTGGTTTTGTTAACTTACAGCCATGATGTATTTAACCATATTCATAATCCTAAGCCTACATGTAGCTGTCATATGTATATTTCACAGCCCACATACATCTTTACTTTTAAGATCAGTCGACTCGGGATTGTTCACAATCCTTCTCATGTGATTCCCAAAGGCATAATCATTTGCCTCTTATTATGACAACATAACATTTTTTCTCATTTACCCTTCTATCTAATCATATTAGTATTCCCTGAGAAAAGGGAATACAGTCCCCTCAAGCTATTACTTGGAACAAAACTTTCGTGATTCTTCAGAATGGGGTCAACCATGCATCCATAGTATTTGTTTGATATGGACAAGAGCGATTCTTTCTTTATATTTCCCTCATTTAGGTAGTCACCTTGTGTGTTTAGTATACCTATATTATTACATTATACATGTTCTTGTACATGTAATATCATTCATACCTAACTGGTATTAAATTAGGCTCTATATCAAGAAGCTTCACAATGCATTAAATCCATGCACTCAAGCATAACACACACAAACCTAACCAAACATTTATCATGCAAGCTCATTTCTTGCACCCCTTCCATGTCATTCACACACATGGACATATCCGACTTCTATATTTTTTTTTTTTTTTTCCAAGGATCTTCCAAGCATCCTTATGATCACATATACACATTCATGTATATGTAGGTGCATCTATTGCACCTTTTTACCTAATGCATTTACTTGATAGTTTAATTTCATCATTAGTGTCCTTTAGTTTGAGAGTTGAGTCACTTACAAGACTAATCTCATAGTCATACCTTGTGTTGGTGTTGTCTTCTCTCATGGCTATAACCAACCAGGGTCAGTTTCCTCTTTATGCGACAATGTCTTAGGAAGAAAACCTCCTTTCTTCAACATCCATAGGGTCTTACAATGGGTTGACTCTTTCCCAGGTGACATGTTTCCACCACCTGTCAAACACGTGGTTCCCACCTAACGGATGTGCCACGTGTTCGCACGAGCCCTCGATGCTTGACACTTCACAACTTCTGTAGTCGAAAAGAAACTCTTTCGACATTTGAACCCCCGATATGCGATACCACGTGGAGGTTCTGATCCAATGGTTCTCCCGTGGCTTGGATCCAACGGTCTGGATCCTTTCATGATTTTGCGTATCACAAGTCCTTAAAACTTTGCTCGTTGACTCCTTCGAGTCACGAGTAAGAGAAACACTGATCTTTCTCCATGTGCCCTCCTTGATGGATGGCTATGATCAAATCACGACTTTTCACATCACTAGTTTGAACAGTATGTTCTTTGACCTTCTTGCTCTACGAGTCAGCGAAATGTTGAGCTCTCACCATGCATCCCTTTTGATGGACAACTCTGATGATTTCAGTACTTGTATTATGGACCTTCCTCTAGATCCAATGACTATAGGTCCCCTGTGCCTGATATGACGGTTAATATATATTCTCCTGCACACTCTTCTCCAGTTGTTTGGACGTAGGCTCCAATGGTCCATATTTTCCCCTGCAAATCAACGATTCGCCTTTCAGGACTTTGGGGAAATCCTCACCTCTATTTCCCCAAATTGAACCAATGGTTCAGATCTGATTTTGATCATGGTCTCTATCACTCCTGAGATTTCATCTTCTTTGACACCTCCAAAGGGTTTCTCGACATCTACACTCCATGCAGGCTTCTTGCACACAACAGTGTGATCCTTCCTGAGCTTGTCTAGGGCTTGAGGAGTTTTGGGTTCGGTTTGCCTCGCAGAGATCCTGTGCCAATCTGCACTACCTCTCCTGAGATTAACAAAATTCTTCCTCCAAGGGACTCTAAACAGTTAGGAGGGTTGGCATGCGTACATGAAACTGTGTCCGGGGTCGACGAACACACAGTTTGTGACTCTGGCTTATGCCTCCACAGGACACAAGAATTTACAAGTATAAAATCATCTCCTAACCATATAATTTCTTACTATCCTAGTTATAGAATCAAGTAGAAATAGGGGAGATATAGTATATCCATTAAGTAATATGCACAATTTCTGAAACATACACAGTATAACCAATTCATACACAGTTAGGTCTAAATTACACAGGGTAGGAAATCACTTATCTATTATAGGTTGCTGCCAACCAACTAACTGTTGCTGTTCATCCTTCCACCCGACCATAGGCATAGAGGCATTCATTCTTAGCACTCTTTCCACCCCCGTGCCAAGCCATGATATCACTAGGGAATTCTCACACTTGTCGAGGGTTCTTCCTCCATTTTCACTTCTATTTGGGTCATGTTCTCTGTAACTCAGAGATTTCTCTCTCTCGTTTATGGCCTCGACAAGGTTTCTTAGATTCTCCTCGGCATCAAGCTTGTGGCCTCTAGTTCATGACTCGCTGGAGAGCTCTGCGCATCCCCTTGCGAGCTTACACTTTTTTTTCTGGTGTCTCCTCTTACCTTGAAAGGTTTTTTCCGACCTATCCTGTTCCTTCTGTCAAAAGGAAGCTCAGGTCTGCAGGTCCCCGTAGTACTTTTGGCTGACAACCCATGTTTCCATTCATGGGGGTGGTTGATAATTCAACCATCGGTCCTTTCTTCATTAACTGATTTCTCTCCTTGGGATCCAAAGGAGGTTGTCATCCTCATCAAGGGAAATTTGGGGTTAATTGTCATAATGAACCCTCTCTTATAGTTTTCAAATTCTTCCTCTAGTGATATCATGAATAGTACTTTCAAGGATTCACCCCCACAGACAGTTATTCGACAACTCATTCAATAATACATTTACATTGTCCTCATGCTTTAACATGGTAATTCCTATTTTATGATTAATTACAAATTGGGGGAAACAGGGTGTTAAAAATAATCTCTTCTTTGAACGAGTCTGGGTACATTTTGAAATCCCACAAACCATTGTCCCAGATCGGGATAGTCGATTTCTCAACACATTCTAGTCGAGCCTCTGGTCACTGCTGGGCACCAAGCTCACCAAATCCATGGCCTTCCACCCCCAAACTGATTGCCAAACCGAGGTTATAAATCGAATGATTGTGCATATCCTTCGCCTGTATAATTCAAATAACCCTCACACATGGGATGAGAGCCTTCCCTATGTCCAACATAGCTAAAACCGAGCCTTGCATAGCTCAACCGACCACAAACCCTTTCAAGTGGGGTTGGGATTCCAACCATTGGGTCCCATAGATGTTTCACTTCCCCTTGCGGTCACCTCGACTGACTCATCTCCTGCTCCAATTGAAACTGAAAAAGACACCCAGTTCATTGAGAGGATACAACACATGGGCCAATAGTTTCAAGATATCCTACAGAAGTCCAATGACAAGTACAAACAACGCCATGATCAACATTGGGTGCCGCATAATTTTCAAGTGGGCGACAAAGTTTGGTTGCACTTGCAGAAAGAACGCCTTACAAGACCCCATCAGAAGAATCTCCCACTCTGTTATGGACCGTACACTATCACCAAGGCCATGGGGGATAATTATTTTGAGCTCAACATCCCTCCTTTCCTTGGCCTACACCCAGTGTTCAACGTGGATCTCCTTCGCCCTTATTTCCCACCATTATTGGACACCTCAGAAGTAGAAGAACAACTGACACCAATAGAGCTCAACCCCTATTGCATACAACATGAATCCAATGATTATATTGTGGACAAACATATCCATGGCACTCGACAATAAAGGATCCATCTTTATCTAGTCGTCAAAGCAGGGCAGCTCCTGCACCAAGGCAAGTGGCTCACCCGGGGCCAAATTCAACAGAAATTTCCTCATCTAATGGGGGACCTAAATGAAATGGAGAACATTTCTTCCTCAGGAGGGAGGATTGATCCAGATGGATATCGGTTTCTACCCACCTTTTCCAACTGGCTCAAAACAGTTTTCTAACAATTTTGGCAATTTACTATTTTTAGTAGTTTTAACTTCTGAGGCCATTTTGAGGGACTAAATGAAGGATTTTCGGTATTGATATCCTCAATGATATCTAAAGGCATTATTTTCCCCCCAAAATGAATCTCCTCAATGATACCTTTCCAACGGGCTATCACACGCCTAAAACGGAGATCGTATCCAAAAGTTACGACCCCGGGAAGTTGATGTACTAACTTACCCAAACGGGGCCCACATGAATTTTGGTGCTTCATCTCCTAGGGTTAGGTTTTTGGATGTCTAGGGTTTTTGGCATTCTTGTTTTTTGTAAAAATGACTTCAGATCCTCATTGTAATCTTATTCTTGTGAATGCGCGCTACTGTCACATCTCTTCTCAGAGATAAGCCGCCAACATTCCAACAAGCTTGTTTCCGCTGCATTTTACAGTTTCATCTTATTTCGTTATTGAATAGAAAACCAGTTTTACTATATCTCTTTTATTTTGTGTTAATAATCTATATTCATTTCGTTCTACTCATAAAATCCTGATCAGTTGTATCTAAGCGGTTTGCTCCTTGTCGTCTTAATGTATGTCTCCAACGAGGTCAAAGTACAAAGAGTTGGGTCTCAAGCTTGTTTCTATTGAGGACAGAAGCTCTCGCATGCCCAAGCGACATCCCATGGAAGGAGAAAAGAAATATGATGGGATAGGAGATCCTTTCAAACTATTGATTGAGGAATCCCTCACGCAACAGAGGAATGAGATGATGGATAGTTTCACACAAATCCTTCGGCAACTACCAACAAGCGACGCATCTTCTTCGAACGGAAGCATCACCCCCTTAAAGGTACAAATAAACTTTATATTCCTATATTTGAAGGTCAAATAAACGAATATGTTTTAGACAAGTGGTTGAGTCTACTAGAAGGGTATTTTTCTGTTCATAAATTTTTGAATAGAGAAAAGATTACTTTTGCGCTCCTCAAAGTCGTTCCCCATGTCAAAGATTGGTGAGAAACTTTCTGTGAGCAAAAGGAAACAGAGGAAACCTCATTATTTTCAGTCACAGACACTTGGGAATCCTTCAGGGATGTTATTAAGGAACAATACTACCCTGTCAGAAGTTATGATGACCTATATTCCAAATGGACCACACTGCGGAAAGAAAGAGGCGAAGCAATGCCACATTTCAAAAATATCTTCCATACCTTGTGCACCAAGTTGGGTATCAAAGATTCAGAGTGACATATGGTGCTCAAGTATCACAGTGATCTGCATAGATACATCCAGACCGAAATGGAATTTCTAGACATGTCATCCTTGGACGTGGCCTACCGATATGCCATCAAAATCGAGCAGAAGCTCAAACACAAGACGTGGAAATTTGGGCCTGGGAACCCCTCACAAAAAAATATAGGAAAGGGTGGCCCCAATCCACTGAACAAAGGACATACAAAATATGGACAGTATCAGGACAACCAGTATAAGCCGCAAGAAAAGAAGGACACCAGAAAGACAAACAAAGATACCGGGAAGTGGTGCGACTTCCATAAGATCCCTTGGCATAACACTGTTGACTGCCGCTCAAAGAAGTCGCTGGTGGCTGAAGTGAAAGCCTTTGAATCAGATGCAAATTATGACTCTGAGATAGAACCAGAAAGGGGAAGACGGATCATTGACGTGGAACCCAGTGCCACTGTTGCTACCACCAAGCTCGAGCCTGGTGAACCAAACGAGCCAGAAGAAGGAGAGCACCTCTTCCATTCACAGATGTGAGTAAAAGACACCCCTCTGCACTTCATCGTTGATAGCAGTAACTAGAAGAACCTCATCTCAGCAGAGTTCATTCATGGTTTTCGGCTATTTAGTTCCTCCATATGCTCTGCCAAAATTTTTACTAGACTAACTAGTGTGCCGAGAGGTCGCACGAAAAACTATGCTCGATGGGATTAGTAAGGAGCTCAAAGTAGTACAAAAAAAGGTATGGCCCTGTTTTCCCCTACATATTGGTACATTTTCT
This sequence comes from Picea glauca, assembly GCA_000966675.3. Classification (NCBI taxonomy): domain Eukaryota; kingdom Viridiplantae; phylum Streptophyta; class Pinopsida; order Pinales; family Pinaceae; genus Picea; species Picea glauca. The sequence continues at coordinate 138,886 of JZKD02S0588039.1, forward strand.
CTACTGGATTTAGATCACTCAAAAGTGGAGGCTGCAACCTTAGAAGAAATAAAGCTGGTGAACCTTGAATTCAAGAAGAACAAACCGCAGAAGGTCGTGGGTAATCACATGACCAACTACAATTTGAAAAGGTATGAACACGAAGATTCTCCTCAAGATGAGATTTTCTGAGGAGCAAGATCCTATACAGAAGTCTTGGGTCAGGTTTGAGCTCTGTCACCCGATAAAATGATTGAGTTTTACGACTTCTAGAGGCACCTAAGAAGTATCCTCCATAAAGCGTTACAAGGAGGAACCCCGATGTCTCGAGCTGCACAGCAAACAGAGACCCAAATCTCAGAAGCAGTAAGCTCCAACAGACAGGAATCCCAAGAAAGTTTGGAGAAGACTGAGGTGTCAACTCAGAAATAATATATCCCATCAACAAATGTATCAAGTGACCAAGCCAAAGATCAAGGAGAGACACTAACAAAGGAGGGAGAAGAAGGACCAATGTTTACATCAGATAAATCAACTACAAATGCGATCGGGAAACAATCATCCACTGAAATCGGAAACCCCGTCTAGTTCATCACACCGTTACAATTCACCATACGAAATCCAAATGCAGAGGTATTATTGATAGAGTACCTCAAACCCATTTTGGTTGAAGAGTTACCTCCTTCCAATTTCTTTTTCAGCAAGAAAAGGAAGGTTGTGGTGAAGAGAGAAATGCACCTAAAGGAAGGTTCAGTTGTCAAAATACACAAGGTGATAATTGATGGATAATCCTTGGAGGAGGTAGACTTTTCTAAAGAAGTAGCAGGTTCATTGGGGGATTTTTCAACAACTAACTAGTTTTCAGTCGGAAATTTAAAAGAACGTCTGAAGCAGAAAGATCTGCAAATAAACCAATTGCATAATCAAATGAAGACTGTAGAAAATAATGTCCGGAGTGAGGTCAACAAGGGATTCGAGCAGATTAGAGCCAATGACAAATAGGAAATCCAGCCTCAAGGAGATGCATAGGAATATACAAGCGAGCCAGGGATGGGCCACCCAGCAGGATGAATTGGTAAGGCAACTACAAGACAAATTAAGCTCTACCAAAAACATGAATGTAGATACAATAATGTTCCAAGCTCAGGCATTGGAAGTATGAAAGGAACTAGAAGCAACACAACAAAGACTTCTCACTAAGGTTGAAACTGTCCAAGATCATTTTCGGGTGATAGATCAAGCATTAAATAACATTTTTTTAAGAGAGAGAGAAGCTATTGCTGCTCGAACTACCTTCCAAGAAGCAGTTGTGTTGTCAACAAAAGAAGGAGTAGTTATGGCTTCTAGTTTGTCCATTTTGAAACAGACTAGAGGTGATATAATACTAAAGACCTAGGAATCTAGCATAGTTGAAAGCAGGAAAATGGATAAGGAAGTGAAGGAGTTTTGTGAAGAGGCTTTCCACTCAATCAACAAAGAATCATTAGGCCTTGATAAAGAAGATATATCTGGAATACTGGGACATATTGACATTAAGAAAAATATGGAAGAGGCTCATGCCGAAATCTCACAGATAAAACATGTTTATATTATTCAAATAAATAGATGGCTAGTGAATCCTAGTCGGCAATTACAGTCTATAGTTTCACAAGATAGACGAATGGGAGAAAGATTGCCTCAATTGGAAAAGAAATTATATATTTTTGAGGCTAATAATTTAACAGAGCCCTCTAATCTGGTGGTGCAATTTGTGAGCAGATGCATCAAATGTATTGAGCAAGGAAATGGTAGCACCGCTGGAAACAAATGATATAACTTATGTACGTTATCCGTTTCGGAGCTAGAGAACTAGAGAGAAAAATTCCTCAGCCAACATAATGAGGAGTCTGACAGAAAATATGCAAGTAAAGCATTTTGCATTTTACATCTTGTAATTTTTACTATTTTAGAAATAAGGGGAATTCCAACCGTTTAAGGTTGAGAACCCTTTGTATAAATATAACTTTTTAAGGTTAATCACAAGCTGCTTCTTGTTGTATTGTAATTGAGAAAAATCATCCTTTGTGAGTATTAATACAAGTGCAGACAAGGATTCCAAATTTTGTATTTTTTTAGTTATGTGCTCTCTTTGTATTCCATATCTCTAGTTTTATTTATGTTACTCCTTGATAAGTGAACGATTGCAACTTAGTACAACATCTACTGCAATTACATTTCATTTAGTTATCTAATAGTAAACATTTTTTCCTCTATATTTGCTATTAGAAAATACAAGACCTGTAAGATACTTGGATCACTACATTATATATCCTTTCAGGGGTGAATTCCACTCTTTCTTCTACTATAAACAAAGCAATATTATTCTATCATTGATGCCTAAATTTGTTTAATAGTTTTGTAATTTTCTCCTTCATCATCCTTTTTGATAAATTGACTCAGACGAAAAAATACGGCCTCTCTTCTGTTCAACTATTAATTTCATTTGAGGACTTACTTTTTACACAACTAACGAAAGAAAAAGAATTCTAAAAACATTCCTTAATTTCCTGACGCTTGGCATTATTCTTTGAGCCTTAAGTTTAATCTCAAGAACAATAGTTCACAACGTCATTGTTTGTGTGTATCTTCTTAATCTAATTGTTTTGGAAAGGGGGTACCACCCTTTGATCATCCAAATTTCTCCTTTCTCTCTGCATTACTTGAGGAGCATCATTAGGTCTTTTGAATTGGTTCTGATTTCTATTACCAACCCCTTGAAAAGTTTTGTTTGGCTGTTTGGATTCCCATTTTATCTTATCTATCTCAAAATTCAAATCCTTCAAAGTCTTAGTCATCTCTTCAAGTTGGGGATCAGATGTAGCTGGGTTAGAGGAGGTAGGGGCATCATCTCTTTGTTTTTTCTTCTCTTTATTAGATCTAGTCTTTAATCTGTCTGATGCCAAAATATTAGATTCAACTTCAATGGTTTCTTATTGCATGGATAACAGTGTGGTTGATCTTCTCTCTCTTAGGAGGAGGGACAATTCTACATCAAATGCATTAGCATAAGTGATCTTGGTAGAGGCTTCAATTGGTTTGATCTCATCTAGGATTCTACCATACATTTGATTGAATCTCTTGGTGAATTCTGAAATAGATTCACCATCCTTTCTCTTTAGACCCCCAAATTCAGTGATATAATAGAGATAATCTCGCTTGTCTCCCCATTTCTTTATAAAATCTTCATCTAATGCCTCAATATCTACAATGGAGGCTAGAGGAAGACCCCTGAACCATTTTTTAACCTCCCCATCCAAACTCTGTACAAACAACCTCATCCACACATCTGAATAATCAATGTTAAAGTTGTTTGCAAAACTGTAAAAGGATACCATATGTTCTCCAACAGTTATTTCACCTTCCCCATTATATCTTGGTATATATTTCATGTAATCTATGGTTGAGAGTGCATGTAAAACTACAGGTAACACTAAGGGTGCATATCTGGCAACAATTATGACATCCATCCTATTAACAACCATGGATTGAACAATAGGAATTTGCAAATTTATGGGACATACAAGAGTGGATGCAGGAATGGATGCTAAAGTGGAATCAAGAGTAGGAGATGTATGAGCCCCATTGGAATTATGATTCTTAGGGCTAGAAATTTTAACATGCTCGTGATGATGGTTTGAAGTATTCTCTTGGTGTGAAGTTTTTCCCTTGAGGGGGGAAGTGTATCTCTGAGCTTCAATAGATTTCCTTAGTTTCCTTTATAGCTTAGAACCTACCGTGTTATTCTCAAGGTTACAATCAACCTTCTTGGCTTTTCTGTTTTCATATTTGGATCTGTTGAATCCCTTTCTAGGCACCAATATTTCTTCTTTAAATTTTACTAAGTGAAGTCGCCAGGTGAAAGATGGAAGTCTATTTTTGTATGATCTTTGTTCACCATCAAAGGTTAGAGCTGATCAATGTCATTCTCCCAAGGAAATATATTTCCTTACTCCGTTCCCCAGCAACGGTGCCAAAATATGTTGGTCCTAAGGTTCGCACCTAACTGCTAAAGGGTAAAGTTAGGCCGCCTATCAGTTTAGAATGATTGTTTCTTTAACTTTTTGTTGGTTATTCAGAGGGTTATTCTATCAAGACAAAGGCAAGGTTGGGTTAGAAGAATGATATGGATGAGGGCCCTCCTTGGCTAATGACACACTAATGACATACCAGTGAAATAATATAAAACAGAGAGAAATAACAAAATACTCAATGAATAATCTGTTGCAAGAAGTTCAATACTTAAAATATCATTTCAAGACATCAAACATGTATCAAAAAACAATAACTCCCACAATTTGTATAAAACTAATCTTTACCAAAGCATTAGTTGTTTGAAAGGTTGCATATCAGTAAAAATAATTCATAGAATAGCTGAAAGGAAATGAAATGTACGTTGTACAAATAAAAAACTATATTCAAGATAAGAATGAAAAAAAATGAAGAGTTGAAAGAAAAAATGTCATCAAGAGTATGTTCACCAGGTAGATAGATTTAATCCATTCATAAAATGGGTCCAGCTAATCTGTTGTATTGCTATTCTTTCCTAAAAAATTATGACCTTTACAATATCCAAAAAATAACTATTTAAAAGAGTTACAGAGGCTCTCGTCCTTAGGGGAATGAGACCTCGATCTAGGGAACTATTCGTAAAACAAAATATTAACTTCACTAAGATACCGGAATTAAACAACGGGACTGGTTCTTATCACACATAGAAGACCACTCTTGCCTCTAATCTAGGAAAATGTTGGACTTAATCAAAGAAAACTACTATTGTCTTTGTGAAAAAACTGATGCATGTGCTGAAGCAACTGAGTTGGCCGAAGATAGGCCATGGTGTGACAAAACAGAGCTTTGCATTGAGCACTGGCATGCGTGTGATATTTTGGAGGTCACTGGAGATAACCAACTCTATGAGCAGAGCTTGCTGAAGTATTTCTGAAACTAATATGTGTCGACCTGTGACTGAGACTTAACTTTATGTCTATGCCTGAGCTTTTGGAAGCCAAGAGCGCCCTATGTTAACACTGCCAGATTCCATCTGTACCTACGAAATAGCTTCCCTGGAATGGTTGTCGGCCCATTGGATATGATGGGAGACGTGGATGCGAGCATCTAATCGGGAGACGAAATGAATGGACGTGAGGGTAGATGAGATGTAGTGAGGGGTACAGGTGGCATGTAGGGAGAGGCGAAGTAGATATATTGGGGAATGAGTGTAAAGTAGGTGGGGAAAGGAGAGAGGGGGCGGTATTGAAACACAACCTGAGAGGAACTCGGAGGGGTGTGTAGGCGGTAAGCAGATTAAAGAGGGGGGGGTTCCAAGTTCTTGAGGAGCCACCACGTTAGGTAGGGACTGCAATGGAAAACCCACTTACTCAGACCCCCCCCCACTGTTAAAGGTATAATGGTCGGGGGGGTCCGATTTGCGGTAAGGACCATTGATATGAAGAGGTGGGCCATCACCAATGGAGATCAGTGTGGGGCTTAATTGAAGGACAAGTGTGGGGTGGTAAGAGGCACGAAGGTAGTGAGCGGGATGAGGAGAGATGACGTGTGAGGTGATGTAATGATCTGATGTCATTCAAGCATGTGATTTCGAGGGATATAGCGGGTGGTTTGGATTTAGAATTCCTTTGGGCCCGCAATTCACTAGAATCTTCCACGTACCCTACCATAAATACCATGGTTTAAATTGGGGGACCACTCTGTAAAATTAACGTCTGGGTAGTTTGCGTCACCGCAATGAACTATAGTTATCGGTCTGATTACGATCCGAGATCTGACTGAAATTTACCTACTACAAGGATTGACGACCCTCATTGACCTGAGAACAATGGTCCAAATTCACTTCAGAAGTTTGAGTTTCGGGAGTTTCAATTGTGAAGCATGAAGATCTCCCAGAGGAAAATCGTCGAAGTGATGTGGCAACCTGATGTCGGATGATGTCATGGATCCTGAGGTGTCTGAAAAGAGGAGGTGACATGAGTCACATGGAAATGGGTGAATGACACAACCAAATGACCTGAGATGAATACCACATATCCTGCCTCATGAGTGTGCCACATGTCTCAATTGTTGGTTGCCATGTGTCTCAACTATTGGTTGCCACGTGCTTCGACACTTCGGGCTTCGGGAGTTTCAAATGTTAGCACTTCAAAACTTCCCAGAGGAGAATCACCAAAGTAACTAATTTGTCACCATGTGTCCCATCTAATGGATGGTCTCGATTTACTTCGAGACTTTGGGCTTCGGCTCTTTGGGACTTTCGAAGGTGAAACTTGAAAATATCCCGGAGGAAAATATTCGAAGTGAATGATCCATTGCCGTGTTTCGTGACCGAAGAATGGTCCATATTCTCTTCAGAGATTGGGGCTTCGAGAGTTTCAAATATTAAGCATGAAGATATCCTAGATGAAAACTCCCAAAGTGGACTATCTTCTTCCACATGTCTTCGTTAATGTATGGTCCTGATTCACTTCGGGACTTCGGGTCTTTGGCTCTTCGAGAGTTTTGAATGTTTGTGCTTGGAAAATTCCCGAAGTAGATGATCTGTCGCCACATTTCATGATAGATGAATGACCCAACTTCTCTTTGGGTCTTCAAAAGTTTGGGATTCAGGTCTTCTGATGACTCTGGGTGTTAAAATCTGTGCAATTTTTCATTCTTGAATGGACGACAGTTATTGATATGATTTACTTGGTGGATACTTACCATTGAAACTTTACCTGTTTATTCCCACAGTCTGAGACCGAAATTTTCTACTCTGGATTGTTGCGTTGTGTGCACGAGCATTCCCTAGGTTACAATAGGACTAATAAGTGGATGTAGGAACCTAAAAACAATGTTTGTAGATTGTAGGTCCAACACTGTGATCCCAGTGCACAGTACATGAGAGGTTGGGGATCGTTTAAAAGAAAGAGAGGATTAACACTGTGTTATAATTGCAAAAGGTTGGGACATATTGATAAGGAATGCCCTGGTACAGGTCTTATTTTTCTTTGTTGTAAATCTATTGGTCATGAGGTTGAGGATTTCCCTAGGATGATTGCTAAAGTTGAAAATATGAACATGAGACAAGAAAACTACAAATAAGGTCAAGAGACTAAGGATATGTTAGAAAACTAGAAAGAGAAAGAATCAGAGAAAGCTCAAACTATGTTAAAAGAAGTAATGGATGATCGCAGAGACATCAGTTTACCAGAGATCCTAAAAGAAAAATAGTGCATAGTTACAAGGATAGAAGACTTTGACATAGACTATGTATTGGATGAAGAAACACATGTAAATATTATGCCAGAAAGCACTTGGGAAATTTTTGGAAATCCTACTATGATACCTTCATTGGGAAGGATAGGCTTGTTTAAAGGAAAGATGATAACCCTATGTGGAAGAGTTACTAATGTACCTTTGATTTCCCATGAAACATTGACTGAAGAAGAATTTGAATTCATTAAGTTTGTTGAGAATAACACCCATTTTTCATTTTTATTAGGAAAGACTTGGATTGAGAAGGATCATATCATAAGGAAAGCAGAGGAGGAAGCTACAAAACAGAAAAAGCAAGAATTAAGGGACTTCATAGCTAGAAAAATAGCACGGCTAATAGAAGAAAAAGTGGATCATTCGAAGCAAGAGAGGGCCAAATAATTAGTCGCCAAAGTTGAAAGAACACAGGAAGACTTAAAGAACTTGTCCATGCAAGAAAGAAGTATAGCCACCCTAGAAACAACAAAAGAAGGAACATTAACCGTAGAATCTGTAAGAGAACATCAGCAATGCGAACTCACTTTACTAGAATAAGATAAGAATAAGAATGGAAAGAGGAATCCAAAGAATTAGATCATAGGAAAGAAGGCAAGGAATATCAGTAAGAAGAAATCCAAGTTAGAAAAACTAAGGGAAGTTCCAAAAAAGACTTTGCAAGAAGAAGATCTACAGAATTTGAACCTCACCAGACTAGCAGAACCACGCAGAATGGGACTTCTCCACGATGAAGCTATATGAACATTGGAGGTGCCCTAACCATTAGAATGACACTTCAGAATCCTTAGAAACGTAGTTATTGATGGAACGACCATCGTTGGACCATTGGGATCATGCCATAACAGATGGATTTGTATTGATTGAGGCATGCCTGCTCATTGGAGGAATCTGTTACGACACTTGCTTATTTAACCCGTCGAATGTTGCACCGGGACCACCTTTTTCCAACTGTGATTATCCGAGCTAACATAGAATCCATTGTATCACATTGTGCTTTCTAGACCTCGCCATCCGTCTGATTACCTCGCTTGTCTATTCACCTACCCGAGTTATTTGATTATGAGTGTGCATGTCGGGCGAACGTAGCGTAGTAGAGAATTTTGTGGAGGATATTCTTATAGACCTCATGGTTGAGAGAGTCATGTCTATAGGAATACATGCATCATTGACTGGAGGATTGAAAGCATCCCCCTTGAATGGATGGCATTATGGTCGCACTACTGAGGAGAAAAGAAAGAAACACTATATGAAATAATAGAGAAGGATCTCAAAGATATACAACAAGCCATCTATTCGAGTTGTGCAGTACCGCCTGCGCCTTCGTCGTCGGAGATTGCAGAATTGGGGGATGAGCTTGCCCAATTATGAAGGCTAGCAGATGAAATAGAGGTTTGAATTCATCGAGTCCAAGAAGAAAAGGAGCAGGCCATAGAGGCCTTGAAGAAAGAAAAGGAGGAGGTCCTAGAGCAACTTCAAGTTGCACAGAAGGAGAAAAATGAAATTTGGGAAAAATTCGAGCAGAACAATGTGCAGATACAGGAAGAAAAGGACCAACTGCTCGTAGAGAAGATTAAGATCAAAGAGGCAGTGACCAAAGTAATTCTCTCTATTCTGGGCCTAGCACAAAAGGAAGAAGATTCAACTGAGATATAAGTAGGGAAGCTCGCTGAGGCAATTCAACAACTTCAAGAAAGAGTAATGGAGCTACATATCCAAGCAGTTTTGAGCACTCTGAAATAAGTGCATGATAAAAGGGAAGAAACCACCAATAGCATAGTATAACTAATTAGGGAACTGACCTCGAAATGTAAGAAACTGAGTGATTGGAGTGCACAGAACTATGAGCTCCTTGCAGAAGATCCAGAGATGAAGAAACTAGAAGCACAACTACAGGAGGTGAAGCATCAGGCATCAACCGTGCAAGCACAGATGAAGTTGCTTACTGCAGTTGAGAAAATGAAGCGATCACAAGAGCAGTGCACAGTCCAATAGAAGATTACTTCCATCCAGAGAAAATTCATGGAGGTGACATAGAGACTCCAACCAGTGCAACACGAAGCCTACACGTTTTTTGAATAGATTGAAGGACAAGGCTCACAGCTGGACCAGATGGTCACAATAGTAGAACAATGCCTGGAAGGTCCTGTTACAGAGAGGGTGATTTAGGAGTTCGTCGATCAGGAAACTTTATTGAAGCAACAATTCGAGGTAGCTTGAGCTAAGCTCAAGGCCCTTGAAGAAGCACTTCCCATATTTGAGTGACTCGGGATGAGTCACAAGTGAGTGTTGGGGGCCTATTGGCCCTTGACCAAGTTTTCAGGAAACATTGGTCGTGTTTGACCATTTTGGGGACTTCAAGAGGCTGGTCGAAGATGGAGCACCTAGGCAGAGTAGAGATCACGGGATCTCACTCATTTTTTGGGCTTGTGGACCAAGCAAAGGGTTATTAGGGTTTATGTAATGAGTATGGGATGTCAGCCCATGGTTTTACCCATGTTTAAGCCCTTTTGTAAATGTATAAATAGGTAGATAAGAGATGTAAGAAGTAGTAAATCGCTTAGTGCATGAATATTAGTGATTGGCTATGTGCATGTTGTAAGTGTTAATATTGTCTTAATGTAAGAAGTTTTAAGTGCTTTGTGCAGACATATCGTGTAAGGCTTTGTGCTATTAAGGAGTTGGCTTTGTGCCTTGACCTGATTTTGAGGAAGGTGGATCTAGTGCGCTGTGCGCAGATCACGTATCTAGTGTGGAGTTGGGCTCTTTGGATTTGTGCATAGGAGCAGATGAATGTAAGAAGATCAAATACTAATAAATAAGAAGAACAAGTTGGTAGATGTAGCCCCACAATGGGGTGAACCATGTATATCATGTGTCTTGATGTGCTTTGTGCGATGCTATTTTCTTAGTGTTGTTGTTATAATGTATGATGAATGCATCTAATGTTGTAGCTTTGTAATGTCCCCAAGGATGAGCCTAGATATATTATTTATTGTAAACATGTTTGGTAGGCTGGTGAGCCTAGTTATAATAAGCTAGCAGGCTTATTTGGTGATTAGGCCGGAGAGCCTAGGTGTTAAAGTCCACGAGCTTGATTTTGTATATGTAATGATGCAGATCATTAATAAAATATAAACATCATTGTGTCCAGACTAACCACGAAGAAAGAGTGATGGTGGACTAAGCTTCCATAAGGTTGGGTAAGGGAGGAGGCTAAGTGTGTGGGCCTAGAGGATAAGCAGGGGGCTTACCTCTAAAGGGGATAATAATTTATTATTATTTCCTGAAGGCTAAGGTGGAAATGTTGAGTATTTTCCTAAGTTCATGTAAAGGGAATGTATGTTAAATGGAGTGCATGCATCTCTAGGAAGACAAGTGTCGACCTGGGCGCATGCATTTAAAGATGAATAAGTCATCCATGTTGGGGGGTTTGTCCTGTCATTTTGTCATCCTCCGCCTGAGTTCGTTGGGATGCCCGGTCTGAACCCATTTTACCTCTGCGATTGCATTTTCTTACCTGTGCATAGGGAAGGAAACCCTCATGGGAAGGTTGTTCGTTCGGTCACTCTTCCATCCTCGACCTGAGTCGCTTTGCCATTCCCCATCCTTCATGAATTATGTTTAGTTATGCGATCGACCTCTACGTTGATTCCATGTCACGCACCCTCAAACCAATGGTAAACTCGTGGAATAATCTGTGTCTCCTGTGAAGTCCGAGAACCCTCTAAATGTCTGAGTCATGTTGTGTCATAACTATTGGCTATTGCGTCCACGCAGTTTCTTGAAGATCTAAGTTTGTATATTAACCATTTTGGGTTGTCACCTTTTGTTTTGCTGAGTTGTATTGACCGTTGGTTGTTGTCCTCACCTTGTGGGAATTGAGTTGAAAATGATTTAAGAAGTAGGTTGTCAGGCCCGTGGTTGAAGAGGCAAGTTGCCAGGCCTGTGAGCATCTCTCTCTAGGTGAGAGAGTTTGTTGGGAAGTGGTTTTCTCCTAGAGAGAGTCCAACACCAACTACAGAGCTCTGAGAATTCTTGATCTGGCCTGTTGCCGAGACCCTAAGAGGGATTTGAAGTTGTCAATGGACTATGTGACAGTGAAGGTGTATACTCTCAGGTGGAACAAGCATGTGGGGAATGATAGTCTGTGAGTAATGGGAAAAGAAGGCTCCTGGAGAGAATCCTTCTGGTTGCATTGTGCAGTTTCCTATAACCTCAACCTAGTCTAGGATTCCCTTGCTCTGGGTGGAGCTTAGTCCCAGCTTGGGGGTGACCCACTGCTGAGCATGATGAGCAGTGTGGTCTATGGTTGGGAGGTTTGTGGAAGGTCTTCACGTAGTTGGCGGTGTTACTCCAATTGAAAAGATAAGTATCGGTATGTCCTTAATTTATATGTTATGCATGTTTGTGATGCTTGAATATTATCATGTATTCCGTTGCATATATGAACTATTGTTAATTCCATTGATTATGTATGGTAGAAATAATTATGTGATTATTTTTCTATGTGTTTAATTTTCATTAAAATACATTTATTATATAACTGTATATTCTGTAGTGGTAACATTACCGGGTCTCTGTGTTGGTCGGGGATGCTACAGTTTGGTATCAGAGCTAAGTGAAGCCTTCGAGTAGTGGCATTGCCTGGCCTGTTGGTGGCTAGGGATGTTACAAATTGGTATCAGAGCCATGGTTTCAACACTGAGCCTGAATGGGCTATGCTAGTGGTAGTTGAAGCAAAAGTTTCGAAAGAATTGTTTTCGAGGTAGATAAAATTCGAGTTCAGAGCCAAGGTTTTAATGTCGAGCCTAAATGGGTTGGTTAAGTGGTCATTGGAACCAATGTTTCAAGAGGAAATTGTGTCTGGAGGACCAATTTCGAACCTCATAACCTTCCTGAGTGCCAAGAAGTTACCTTGACTGTGTTACAAATCTCAAGAGGAATAGTGGTGTCGTAAAACCACAACAAAAGTGGTGTTGGGCCACAGAGTAATGTGGACCTTAGGATATATTCAGGAGAAGGAGAATCCTTCACGACTGTCAGATATGGTAATGTTGCGAGGTAGTTAGCTGTGAATTCATTTGGAAATCCGGAGAGTAACAGAGTTTTTTCTGCGTTGTAGGATCTGTTCGGAAGGAAGGGAAATCCTTTACGACCGTCAGATCTAGAGAAGGTGTAGAAGGGTTAACCTGGAAGCCCTTTGAACTTCACAACTTCAATGAAGTTTGATGCAAGAAATAAGAGAAGGGTGGAAGCCCAAAGCTCAGAAGTGGATCTACACCGTAGATCTGGAGAGGAGAGCTCAAACTTTGGATCAAGCCAATGTTAAAAGGTCAAACACAGTAGTGAAGGGAGAAATCTCCCGAAGAGCCGAAGTAGTGAGTCATGATGACATCACTTGGATGGATGTCGACACATGGGATGTGTGCCATGTGTTAGTGGGTTTTGAACCCATGGAAGGTTGAAATTCCATATGGAACGTGACATGTGACACCCATCTGATTGGGCCACGAGTCAACCGCTAGTATTCCTCCACATGGAATTCTGTATGAGCATGGTTAGTGGGAACTCGAGGTTACATAATGAAGTTAAAGGTTGGAGGACCCACACTGGAAGTGATCAAGATACATAAAGATCGATGGCCAGGAGGCATTACGGGTACCCATGCTACACAAGAGTTAATTCTCCATGGTGGTCCTGCAATCCAAACCCTAGTTTCACTGAGGGGTTACGTGTTAGCGTCTGAAGAATTGCGGGATGAAAGGCGGTTTGCTCCAAACCACCGTTGCATGCCCCCGCAATTGGAAAATGTTAAGTGATGTGACGTAATGATGTCATCAATGGTGATTGGGAATGTTTGGATATTAACAATTCAAATGTGTGGATGTGAGATCCTCCCAAGCTCCGAAGTCCCGAAGACCCGGAACTCAAACACCTGAATTTATGTAGTGAGTGGCAGTCATTGGATGCTAAGTAGATGTGGATGGTTGATCCACCCTACTTTGTGAGTTCGATAATCTAAATTCTGAGAGATTGTTGTGTGGTTCTTGGAAATCTTCCTAAGTCGAAGGCCGAAGTCTTGAGTAATCTCTTATTGATCTAGCACTTGGTCACGACCCATGGTCGCATGGGTTGGGGATTGAGAGAAAGGGTCTAGTGCCAAAAAATGATTATAGAGAAGAGAAGAGCTTGGAAAGAAAGTGAAATATGAACATTTTCTTAAATCAGATTGGTTTGAATGAGTAAACTGGTGAAGCATTGAATAAGTTTCAATTGTTTCTCTTCTTTGAGTTTTCGAGTGCAAGGAGTGCACGGGAAGAACTTTGTATTGAGTTCAGAGAGAGATAGAGTCATTGAGAACTCTACATGGCTCTGCCAGGTGGGCATCGAGCGAGTGAAAGTGTGCATAGAGAGAACTCTTTGTCGAGTTTAGGGAGAAGAGTATCAGAGGAAGATACTCACATAGCTATTGAACACTCTATGGAAAATGCTCAGCAAGGTGTTCTTTGAGCAGAAGGTTGCCAACAGGGCACAAAGTTTTCCTTTGAAAGGAAACAAAAGGGCCGAGACACTTAGGAGACTGATTAAGTCGTAAATATTAGAAGGGATAATGCAAGGAGTGTGTGGGAGATGGACTCATTCTAAGTCCTAAATCTTATAAGAGATAACACTTACGAGAGCGAAGACGAAATCCAAGAGGCAGACTTGCAAGAGAAAGGTCAAAGTCCGAAGCCTTTGAACACTGAAAAAATATTCCAAGGCGGAAGAAATCAAAATATCAGGAGGAGGAGCGAAAACAACCATTAGATCGGTTGTGAAGAAGAAGTATGGACCATCAGATCCAGAAGGGCATGTGGAGAAAGATCGTGAACTCCAGGTGAAAACATTTCGAGAGAACGCGAAGGAAAAAAGTTTGAAATCATTGAAGCCCAAACAATCAAAGCAGTTGGGATTCATTGATCTAGGTTGGAAAGATGTCACCAGATCGCGAATTTTGGAGAATCATGCTATGGGATTTTTGTGAAGTTGTGTTTCGAGATGTCCTGAAGTGTCAAAGCCTGAAACGTCTAACGGTCATTGATCGCAAGGAAGGAACATGGATCATTGATCTGCGAGAATACACGTGGAGGATAGATAGCAGTCGTTGATCACGGATCATCGCCAAGGGATTGGATATCGACAGATGAGATGGATTGCGGGGCCAAAACTTGCTCGGATGTTAAAAATATGAGAGTGGGCCACAATTTATACCACAGTTTTAACAAAGTGATGCGTGGTAGCTGGAGGTGAATTACGGGGAAAAAATAGGGTTGGCCTAAAACCACTCTTTCCCACGCTCGCAATCACAGTTTTCCATGAGGTCATATCCTAGGGTATTATGAAGGAAATGACTAATGAAAAATGGGCTAGTGCCTCAAACTTTGAGTTTTGGAAGTGCGCAGGAATAAACCGCGGGTTTGTCAGGACCAACACACAAAAGGAAATGGGACCTGTGTATAATTGTTTTGGGTTCAATCATGATCCCGAAGAGTCAATTCAACTCAGAATATTGAAAGATCCCTTGACTGGGTGGTCAAAAGACCCCACTGAGGTAGGGGCACTGCGTCGAAAGTGCTCAGGGAAGAAATAGTCATGTACAATGACTACAATGAGAGAACAAGAAGATTCGGGAATCCAGGAAGAATTGAAGACTTATGGGATCAACAAGGAAAAGTTTGACATGGGAAAGAAGTTGTTTCAATTTCTGTGGCAACAAGTATGTTACGACTTGTAAGGTCAGCCAGAGGAAAAGAATGCTTGCATGTTTGAAAGTGTTGTTGGTGATGTTGTTGCATAAGGAGGGAAGCAACAGAGAGCTAAAGTGTTGGTTATAAGTTTGATAAAATAAGCATGAAAGATTCTACTACTATCAGACTTTCAGGTAGTATAAAATTTATTAATGGTAGTCACACAGGTATGAGTTTTTATTACTATTTTTGCATAATTGTTAAATGGAAATTTAGGTAATAATTTCCTGAGCCAAAGTTATTTTATAAAATCACATGATTATATTATTGAATGAATACCACTAGATGTAGTAAATGTTGGAGGCCTATATTAATTCAAATCTTTTAGCTTCTGAATGCACACACTGACATAGTAGAATGTCATGTTAATTTGGTTTTAGGGTAACAACCAAAGATTTAAAAGATAATAATTTTTTGTAGGAATGAATGCCAGTAAGCTAGTCATGTATGAGACCAGAACATGGTTGGATATGACAAGGTACAAATATGGAAAAATTATGAGCCACACAGGTACTAAAGGCTTCCTTATTTTAAATAAAACTTGGGATGCAACCTTTTTGCTAACACTAATGACCACCACCGAATTATATTCTTGGTGTAGTGTTCCATTTGAAAAGGAAGGCATCCAATTAATTGAGAAGACAATAGGAACTGTGTGGAGAATGTGTCAACACATTGGCCAAAATTCCAACTTATGGATGGTGAGATACATGATTGAGATAAAGATAATTATGTAATTCAATGCAAGGTGCGATGAATAAGTATGCATTGAGAGTTGCACTCATGCATAATAAGTGACATAATTGTATACTAAATGCATTGATTGAAGGTGTTTTGTAAGTACATGCATATATATTATTGCACGAAAAAAATTGTTATGAATAGCTGAGATGTTGTTAACTCATGAAGTTGAGGACATTTCAGGGAGGTTTTAGACATTGAAACGGGAAAGTTGCAAGTCAAGTAGTCACATGAGCATTGACTATAGGAAATTTTCTTGTTCAGAAAAAGAAGTAATGAACTTATAGATAGTACTGTGAACATGCATATGCATAGAATGACGAGTCATTCTATTTTATTCAATTGTTGGGTAATTGTGATTGAATTGCTAGGTGTAGGAAATTATAAGATCATTGCATAAGATTTTGTACATATTGCAATTCAATTATGATGTACAACAAATACTGACAATTTGTTGGCTGTATGCAAGATGAAGCATTATAGGAAAAATGGTATGCAGTTTGGTGCCTATGGAAAACCACAAGGATGGTTGCATTCATAATATGGCAACAACCAAGATGAATGATGAAATAGAATTTCATGTTTTGGGGAAAAAGTTGAATTCCCTTTTGAACTAATTGGAGTTCCTAAATGAATTCTTTTATGTTTTCTCATGATAACTACATGTGGGTGATGCTGATGAGATGGTGTTGATTAAAGTTAGAATGTTGACTACAAAGAGTAGCTCGGGGAAGATGTTGATTGGAAATCTCTGAGGGCAGTTGGAACTCCAAGAGCCACGGTGCTCTGAGACTTCCTGAGTAAACATGTTGTTGAAGCCTAAGGAAAGGGAGGTGTAGCAACTAATGGATTGTGTGACAGTGAAGGTGCACACTCCTGGGGTGGGATAGGAAAGTGGGGAAGAGAGACCGTTGGTTGGAGTTCTACCAAGGTTTGGTACCTTGGCCTAGACCATTGTTGGTGTCCAGGTATGAACGATTTATTCACCCTTTTCCTACATTAATTTATTAATCTGGGTGTGTATCCTTTCAAGGCAACGTGCAAGGTATATGCATGGGCAAGAGTACAATTCGTTCTGGCCAAGGGTTCATGATTAAGATTCAAAACATTACTGTCAACTAGATTAACTACAACTTCAGAAAAGTACTCATAAGAATCACACATTGTAACAACAAGCATAAACTGATAAATAACACTGTAACAACAAGCATAAATTGATAAATAACACACACATGAAGATGCATCACCTGATCAGAAGAGCGGGCCTAGCTCTCTGATCAGGGATGTGTTGGTCACAGTGAAGATGAAGACAACAAAATAGTGTTTTATAAATATGAAAAAGGTTATTACAATCTCAATGGGGACATCCCCCGTTACAGGAATAAACTGTCTTTTATACATCAAAAGGGAGAACAACCTTTTTTCCCAAAACATGGTAACCGTATCCCCTAAAATATACATTAGTTGGAACGACACCAATACCAGATGGACAGGATCAATAAAATTCCCAAGATGGTTCACGGATCTACGACTCCAGTTGCACGACCTCTTTATGGCTTGGTTGTTGTTGTGAAGAGTGGATCTGCTGCGGGATGAAGCTCTGGTCCTGTTCTCTAGAAGATGCGGTCAAACATTCATTTTAGTGTTGCGAATAGGCAAAACTCCGCGACTTTACTTTATTAATAAAATATTTCAATAGACAAGGTAGGGGTATTTACCTCACAGGTTTAGCATAGTAAACATAGGTAAATAAGTGAAAAAAGGTCAAAAAGGTAATGGAAATGCAGCAGAAAGATAGCCTGATTTGGTGCCCAACAACCATGTAGATATGGATTGTGGACCGTGGCTATCTTGGGAAGACATTGCCCCGATAGATTCATAGCCCTGCTCAGGGGTGGAAGGCCTTCTCAATCAAAAGATAAGCATAATTCTTTATTTATTGTATGTTGTATATCTTGTATACAGGTTATAATGTTATTAGAATTTTCTGTATATACATATATATACATTGCATACATTCTTGCATTACCTGCATCCGTGACTGTACATAATGTGTTTTATGTTTCATTTCTTAAGAAATTTATACCTGATGTTAATCATGCTATTGATTGGAATGTGATTCAAATGGAGCAAGAAGGTGTCTTGTAAGTGCGTCCTATGCACATATTGGACCCAAAAGAGAAAAAAACTCTGGAATTGATCCATAAGGCTTGTAAAAGTCCAGTGGAACTAGTACAGTCCCGAGGACGTGACATGGGAGAATGAGGATGCTATGCGGGCAGAATACCAGCATATTTTTGAATATTTTGGAAATCTTGTTGATGCTGTGTAAAAGTTGCACTAAGGACAATGCAAAAATAAGGGGAGGGGATTGTAATATCCTCAAGGATGAGCTTAGTTATATTATGTATTGTAAACATGTTTTGTAGCCCGGTGAGGTGAGTTATAATAAGCTAGGAGGCTTATTTGGTGATTAGGCCAGAGAGCCTAGGTGTTAAAGGCCAGGAGCCTGATTTTGTATATGTAATGATGTAGATCATTAATAAAATATAAACATTGTTGTGAGCAGACCGACCATGAAGAAAGAGTGATGGGGGACTAAGATTCCACAAGGTTGTGTAATGGAGGAGGCTAAGTGTGTGGGCCTAAGGGCTTGCCTCTAAAGGGGATAGTAATTTATTATTATTATTTCTTGAAGGCTAAGGTGGACATGTTGAGTGGTGTCCTAAGTTCCTATAAAGGGAACGTATGCTAAATGGATTGCATGCAGCTCCAGGAAGACAGGTGTCGAACTGGGCGCATGTAGTTAAAGCTGAAGAAGTCAGTCGTGTTGGGGGGTTTGTTCTGTCATTCTGTCATCCTCCACCTGAGTTCGCTGGGATGCCCAGTTTGAACCCGATTTTCCTCTGCGTCTCTATTTTCTTAACCACACACAGGGAAGGAATCCCTCATGGGAAGGTTTTCCGTTTGGTCAATATTCCATCCTCGAACTGAGTCGCTTTTCCATTCCCCATCCTTCGTGAATTCCATTTAGCTCTTTGATCAAACTCTACGTTGACTCCATGTCACGCACCCTGAAACCAATGGCAAACTCATAGACTAAGTTGTGTCTCATGTGAAGTCCGAGAACCTTGTAAATGTATGAGTCGTGTTGTGTCATAACTATTGGCTATTGTGGCCACACATTTCCTTGCAGAGCCGAGTTTGTATCTTAACCATTTTGGGTTGTTTCCTTCTGTTTTCCTGAGTTGTATTGACTAGTGGTTGTTGTCCTCACCTTGTGGGAATTGAGTTGAAACTAGTTGAAGAAGTGGGTTGTTAGGCCCGTGGTTGAAGAGACAGGTTTTCAAGACTTTGAGAAGATCTCTCCAAGTGAGAGAGTTTGTTGTGAAGTGGTTTTCTCCTAGACAGAGTCTAGCACCAGCTACAGAGCTCTGAGAATTCCTGATCTGGCCTGCTGTTGAGACCCTGAGAGGGAGGTGAAGTAGACAATGGATTGTGTGATAGTGAAGGTGTATACTCCCAGCTGGAACAGGCATGTGGGGAATGAGAGTCAGTGAGTAGTGGGCGTAAGAAGGCTCCAAGAGAGAATCCTTCTAGTTGCATTGTGCAGTTTCATGTAACCTCGACCTAGTCTAGGATTCTCTTGCCCTGGGTTGAGCTTAGTCCCAGCTCGGGGGTGACCCACTTCTAAGCGTGATGAGCAGCGTGGTCTATGGATGGGAGGTTCATGGAAGGTCTTCACGTATTTGGTGGTGCTACTCCAATTGAAAAGATAACTATCAGTCTGTGCTTAATTTATATGTTATGTATGTCTGTGATGCTTGAATATTATCATGTATCTTGTTGCATATATGAACTGTTAACTCCCAAAATGAAACCGTCCTTTCGGCCGAGTTTTGGGTGGATATCATAGCTTCACGTAGTATCTTCAAGTCTTTTTGAGTTTTTTACAGCTGAGGAAATTTTTGGTTTTGGTGTGTCTCAGAAAATAATTGACCGATAAAAGTCTTTTCTTTCAAAATTGTAAATTTTTACTTTCCACAGCTAACGTGTTTGCAAAAGGTTCATTGTGCGCTGTGGAAAGTGTTCACTTTCAACAGCTAAA
Source organism: Picea glauca (assembly GCA_000966675.3). NCBI lineage: Eukaryota > Viridiplantae > Streptophyta > Pinopsida > Pinales > Pinaceae > Picea > Picea glauca. Next base: position 158,806 of record JZKD02S0588039.1, read on the forward strand.
GAGATCGTTTCATCGGTTGGTGCGCTGTTGAAAGTGTCAAATCTTAAAAGGATTTTTAAAATCAGTTTTCGGGTGGTGCGCTATCAAAGGTACATGCTTTCAACAGCTAAGGAGGGTCTTCTACAAAGTGGCGCGCTGTTGAAAGTACTTACTTTCAACAGCTAACAGGGGTTCCTTCGCAGAGTCGCGCGCTGTTGAAAGTGTCAAGCGAGCGTTTGGCCGAGGCGTTCTCCACGGGTTGTTGCTGTTTGAAGCGGGAATCACGTGTTGATATCCACGCATGAAAAACAATGATAGTGTGATCACCCCCACGTCAGAGAAAATCCAGGTCATGCGCTAATAGGAGTGGGCAATCATGGAAACTAGATTGTGCATGTCAGATATGACTGGAATTCCGAATCGTTCCAGAAACCACGCTCAACGTTCATCACAGTCGGAATGGCAAGTTCGTGTTTGGAGATGCAGGTACAGAAGAGGTACCGCCGACCTGACACCATCAAATCAAGCAGAGGTCCCGAATTACAAACCGTTTACAACACACTGTCAAATTTTTCATTTTGTTCAAAACAGAGCCGAAGCCCGGACTGCTTTCAACAACGCAGAACCTCAGCTCGACCAGGCGGTTACAGGGTTTACATTTGTCAAGTGTTTGAGCTCCAGAATGGCGAAAAAACGTAGTGGCGTTTTTCTCAAACGAGAATTGCATAATTTATCCTTTCTGGAATCACATCCCGAGGTTCAAAGATATTTTTCAAATGATGGTTGCATGGAGTTCGCTGAAAGGTTAGAAGTTGGGTCTCACCAGGCCACTGCTGAAGCCTTCGTCAAAACATTTGATGGCAACAAAGCTCGCGTTGGCTCTATAGAAATCAAGGTGGATGAGGCTGTCATTGCCGCTGCTACAGGATTGCCCAGAACTGGTCAAAAATGGTTTAAGACA
>JZKD02S0588039.1:231819-242393 GCA_000966675.3 Picea glauca
AACACCCCTCAACAAAAACCACTCAAAATAAACTCAATTGACAAACAAATTCATATATTATAAACAAGATAAAACAATAACAATATCATCATATATAATAATTCCCCATAAAAAAGACATCAACAACTTCCAATATATATAAACAAGTTTATACTAACAACATCATCATCAACATCTTTAATTAAAACAAGTGAAAATGTAATTTCAAATATATCATCAAATCATTATGTGATAGGCAACATTATAGAAAACTAAAAAAACAAGTTTATCATAATATGTATCACAAGTTTATCATATATATATAATAAGAAACAAGTTTTATGATTTCCATATATACAAAAATCAAAGTGATATGTTTACCACCATGATATCTCAACAACAATCCATGAAACAAGTCAATATGATCCAAAATATAACATGCATCTAGATCATCATATGAGATATACATTCCTAGTAGCAATGGGATCGTAATCATCATTGACGTCCTCATGAGAAACATCACTAGCTATCTCCACCACCACCACCATTATAATCAATTTCATACTCATTGGCATCAGCTCCTTGATTTAATCTATACTCAGCATAGTCTAGATCATCCTCAATCAAATCATGATCTCTAGTGTCTTGAAAAAAGATAAATAAACATTCAATATTAAAAATTATTAAGTTCACGATGCAATACATATATGTGTTATATTTCTAATATTACACCATACAAAAGAACAACAAAGTATAAGAAAATGGAAATCAATATGTATGCATGCACACGTCTAAGAAGTATTAACTTTGTTTGTTTGAAGGAGTTGGATGTAGTGAAATTTTAGAAGACTAAAATGGAGATAACATAATAGATATGTAACATGGGATCGTAGTAATTACAACATATATCTATACTAGTTAAGCCAAGTCAAAATAACCAATGTATTTAAATTTATTTGTTTTTAAATCCTATCACTGGATTTTACAAGCCTCAAGTCATAACAAAACATTAAAACAAATGAAAGCGGTTAAACTATGAAGTGAATACTAATAGAAACAAACAAATTAAAGGAAGGAAATCATACACTTTTCTTAGTATTATTGATGACAATTTTTTTTTATTAGAATGACTTCTACTCTCGAAATATTTGTGTAGATAATTGCAATTAGAGGTGCTACTAGGCGTAGAAGTTTTCCTTGTCTCATGGATGCTTGCATATTTAAATATAATATAGATAGATAAATCTCTCTCTCTCTCTCTCTCTCTCTCTCTCTCTCTCTCTCTAACACACACACACATATAGAGAGAGAGAGAAATCAATATCTTCTATGTCATCAACAAGTAAACTAAACATGACCTTTCTTAATCATAGATAACAAAAAATCACACAAATTTTACTTGGCTCAAGGGTTTCCAACAAGGACACCACAAATAATGACATAAATTATCACCCAAAATGAAAATACCATAAAAAAATCATTTACATTATGTATGCAATACCATCTTCTGCAAGAGTGTGAACTCACTCTTGTTCAAGTTCTCATTCAAATGACATATAAAAAACACATTCTTCTTTTCCAACAAGAACTTAAGAACTCAATTCATTTATTCATTCACAAGCTAATAGTCTAGGGATAATTTCAAGGAGTATGTTCCTTTCAACAAATATATATGTGTATAATAAATGATACAATTCATCAACCTTATGAGATTTCCATGCATGGCCTCAATGGACAAAACACAATTATTTGAAGTATAACCATCAACAATCAATATCTAATTCGGAAAGTGTAACATCATGAGTCAACATTCATTAGAGTAGCCAAGAGTATAAACATGTACATGTATCATTATTGTAGCACTATTAGTTGTATATAAATTTTTCTACTCTCAAAGATAAGAACTATGTTCTTGCAAGCAATCCTTCACATGACTCATACCAAAAAACTTCACAAGCTTCATACCAAAAATGTTCCACAATTTTAGTATTCACCTTTGCCCAACTCATCTCTACAACATATACAACTATATATCTATATAGTTTTTCATCAATGACAACATGTTAAATTCATTCTTTTTCTTTTACAATACAATTTGTATTCCATAAACTTGCTTAACATCTTCCCCGCGAGACAACAATGTCACCATTGTCACTAAGTTCCTTAAAAAACTTAGAATGCCAATAAAGTCATAAATTGAACTTGGTTCTATTCACCCAAAATTTTAGTCTTCTAACAAGTTATGATTGTAAGAAGAAGAAAACAACACAATAATATTCTCTTCCAACTCATCTCGACATACACAATCAATTATACTCAATAGTAACAAATATGGGAATTGGTGTGTTCCACAACTCAAATTTCTGATGAAATAAACAAATTATTTGAACTACTATAATTACTATCCATACAAAAAATAATTGTTTCGATTTCCACGGTGACCATAATAATTCCATTAAAACCAAAATATGGGATATAAAAGATTTTTACAAGAAATACTTAAAGAAGAGATTGGAGTGCTTGTGCTATGACTATTACTCCAAACAAGATTTCCCATGTAATCAAGGATGTCAACACCACTATTTTCATCTCAAAACCAAAAAAAATTCTTAGAATCTAACCTATAAATACTATATAGCTGTTCTAGGTAGTAATTTACCCATGAAAATCACTTTCACACCAAGCATTTTTGTCACATGCCCATCTCCCTTTGTCGCCTTGGCTAAGGAGGGGTATTTGTTTTGTCATTTACCTAACCAAAATTTCCTTGGAGACTTGAATAATGTCACATTGGTCCCATTTGAACATTATATACATCAAGCCCTATATAATGCTTGTCCACTGACCACTTTTGAAAGATCCTGGTAGGTTAATATTGACACATTTTAATCAATTAAGGCAAATTTCAAAAGTGTCCTTTAAGGGATTTGGCTACAAGTTGCAACTTAATTTATAAAACCAAAAATGATCCTTGATTCAACTATGTTAAATTCATGACACCAAAATAACTCTAGGGGCACCCTTTTCCCACTCATTTTATTGTGAAAACATGTTTCATTGAGCAATTGTTTGAGTTAAGGTTTTTCCAAATGAGGAAATTACAAGAAGTTGAATCTAGGGGTCAAATTTATAAATTGTCATCATATGCACCATTGGACAATTTTTTAGGCTCCACATGAGAAACATATAGGTTTAGATCTTACCACAAGCAATCGTGTTGCTCCATTCATTTTTTATTCCCTCGAGACCAATCTCATAAGTATCCCTATAGAGCTTTGGGTCACAAGTTACAACTCACTATAAAAAAAAAATGAACCCTCATTTTGATGAATCATATACTCTATTAGACTCGAGATGTTAAAATACCTCTAGGGGAGCCCTTGTCTCACTTGTACTACAAATGGAACATGTTTTATCGAGAAATTTCTAGACCTAAGGTTTCACTCATTGAGGAACATTGCAAGAAGTTGGATTTGGGAGTCAAATTTCTAAATTGTCATCCCGGGTACCACTCGATAGCTTGATATTCTTTGGATGGCCAACATACATGTGTAGGATCTGATGACATGCAATATAGTTTCTCCCTTGTTTTGTTTTATTGTTTGGACTAAAATGGTTATATTTTTTATTAAAGGGAAGCTATGGGCAGACCAACGATTTAATACAAAAAAGAATGGAGCCTCGGAGATAGTAGTCCCCAAAAATATCAAAAAGTTACAAGCTTTCTTTTCAAAATTTGCATTCCTCTCTACTAAATTATAAGTCCTACATCTATAAAACCTTCTTAATTGTCCTTATAGCAATAAAAATTAGAATTTAATTAAAAACTTGAAGATTTAGTAGATAATATTCCCATTGAAAACTTGCTTCTTGATGTCCCAATTGGTGTTTCCATCAACATTGTGAGCCATTATGATTCAATGTGTCTTCATCAAGTATCCCTAATCATAGTCATAGTTATGAATCTTTGAATCAGAGAAACATGATATTAACATGATATTCTACGCTTACTTTCATTCAAACCAAAGGTTAGAGAATTTCTTCATTCTTCCATTCCCCCATAATATCATCAATCAAAACCTCTTTTTTTTCCTTAGAAAAAAATTAAAATAAATGTAATTTTATTATTGAAAACAAAAATCACATTCTTTAGATGCCTTTCAACATAAATTACATTTCCAAAATTATGAGTGCACTAAGTACCTCATCATCTCACATATATGCATATCAAATAGATTCCCCATAATTTAAAGGATTTTCTTACAATCCTCAAAATAACATCCAACATAAGGTCTCACATAATAACAACAGTAATCCAAAACAAGCCACAAGAAAACTTTAACGATGTTGTATTTAATCTTCCAACATCTAAACTATGACTAGAATAAAATTTTGTGAAAGTGTAATGACTCCTTTAAAACCATAATAAGTGAGACACTTTAAAATACATCAATCCCTGGCATAGTGGAATGTAGAGCTAATAAAATAAAATAAAAAGGTCCTTAGATCATATTCAACAAAGGATCCTTCTTAGTGATCCCACATTTTCCAAGACCCAAAATCCATCTGCAAACCATCCTTCGACAAAGAATTAAACATGTTCCTTTATCTATACAAATGAATAAAAGATGCATCATTTATAAAGAATTTAATATTTAAATTCTCCTTGTAAATATGTCTCAAAAGAAAATTTAATTAAAAAAAACTTGTATTCTCAAACTCTTGTATTTGAAATGGCATTGCACATGAATTCAACCATGTGCCTTGTTGGTTTGATTGAAATTTCAACACCTATTTAGCTAAATACAATTATAACCAAGAATGAAGAGGCTAAAACATATGGAAAAATGGAAATTATAATTTATCAATGGAAAGTATAAAAAACATGTGGTTAAGTTGGCTTCATTAGCTCCAAATATCACATATTCAATTGCTACTCCCCTTGCTTGTTCTAGACAACCCATCGAAATAATAACTTGATTCTTGTTATCATCCTTTTCAAAGGATATAACAAAAAGAACCAATCAACATCATCACAAGAATTACAGGTCCCTGGAATGCAACAACAACTTGTGATATGAGTTATTATTGATAGCTAGGTAACAACAAATTCATTCCATATACTACTATTCAAAGGTCTATCAAATTACAAAGATGGGAATATATCCACAATCATTGACTTAATGTAGAAAATTTTGTGAAGAATATAACCATTGTTGCATGTTCCACCCAAAATTTGTATGAATGTGTCTTTTGGATGTCAAAGGTGAAGCATAATATATGTCCAAAGAGTTGAAGGTCAACCAAAAAGCTCTTCACATGGAGGAATACAGTCATAATTCCACCTCTTCCTCCTCTATTAGGCCTATTCATAAGACTATTCACATGCATATAACACTTATCACCAAATATATAATCAAAGCTCAAAGAAATTTCAAACCTTACTCATTTGTTCCTGTTAGGGTACCACTTCAAGTCATATTGGAAACAATGCACACCAACTCTTAGCAAGAAATATATCACTCGTATTCACATAAAGTTATCGCCAATTGCATCATCCACACTACCAACACTAGCACCACCCTTTCATCAATGCTAATTCCATAGAAAACACTACCACTATCATTCTCAACACCCTTAAGAATTCTCTACATTCAAGCATAAACAAACAAGTGCATTTCAAAGATGCACCACCAAGCCTCATAACTCCCACTATTGAAGGTGAATCCCCCTGTGGAAAATTGGATTCCCTCTTAGTATCTAGACTCTTAAGGACAATACAAAAAGTGCTTAACATGGACACTGAATTCCTTTTAGATCTAATCAAGCTAATGAATGAAAGAGAAGGAGAAAGATGTGTACCTTATGAATGATGTTTGTCCTTGCAAAGTCTAGGCTAAGCTTCGATCTCAAGCTCCTTGATAGGTCCTGCAAAATAGACAAAGATACAATCCACTTCCTACTCTACTAAGATTAGCTCAATCATAGATCCATCTACTGTAGACAAACTTACATGGAACAAGTACAAGTTTGAAAGAAACAGTCCAAGCATCGATTATATTAATGAGAACAAGTAAAAGTACTTACAATTCTTTGAATGAAGGTGTAGCTGCCTCTTCCAGTTCTCCTTTTCCAACCCCTTTACTCAATCAATCTCCACTGATTTCTTTGATGGCATCTCACTCATGAGATCATAAGTTTCACATCTCCAATCTCCATTGTCATTCTCTGTTAATACCACTTATAGGATCATAAGTTTGGCATCAAACTCTAGTCTTTATTCTACCTTTCACCATGAGAAGGCATACTTATATAACCTTGGAGGGGTCCAACCAATTGAGAGATCCTTGGGATGAGTTGAGGATTCCTCTCCTTCAGTTGAGGATCTCCCCTAATATCATGCCTTGACCATCTATTTGAATCCAACTACCTTCAGGATTTGAGGGATTCTTCCCCAATTCGCCTCAACAAACCTATAATTTTCTCAAAAGAGGGTAGCACTCCCCTAAAGGGGTGCACAGGGCACTCAAACACTCCCCAAAGAGGCTCAGGGTGTGCCAGCGCTCCCTAATAGTGGGTAGGGGAGCACTCCTCTCCAAAAATCAATTTTTTAGTGATTTTTCCAATGGCAAAGGGCTTGTACTTCTTGCCAAGTGATTTTCTTTCTTCCAAACCATCCTTTGAGGTGTCTTAAGTGTCTTCATGATGTCGTTATGGGAATGACATAGGAAATATGGCAGCATATTTTTCTTGACACTTGCAACACTTATAGTCAAGATGCGACACTTACAACACTCGTAATGAAGACACTTGTGACACTATCGAAGTGAGTAATTTTGAGGTGTAAACCCACACTCATAAGGACTAAGATTATAAGTATACATGGGCCAAAAACTAATTAAATATATTAAAAAAAAATAATATAAACTTGTTTTAATTAACTTTATATATAGCATAAACCTAAAAGGGTGAGTGCAATCTAGTGATGGTCTCTCATGATGCGTTAGTGGCAATGCAAACCTAGAAAAACAACAATCTGTTAACTTGGAAGGACTATTCAAGGTACTTTCACAATGAATTTGAATATGGTGTAAAAATATGAAACATAGGAAATTGAATTAGTTTTCCAAATATACAAATTTTATTCATAGACATTGGAATAACTAGGTCAAATTTGATTTTTTATAACAATGGTATCTTCATTTTCCAACAAAATATAAGTTATGTGTTTTTGTTCATGCAAGTGTTGAGTGTCTTAACGATGGAATTTTGTTTGACAAACTTTTATACTTGTAGAGAACTCATTTTTCTTGTGTTTTGTATTTTTTGGAAATTTTTAATATTAATTTAATATTTTTTTTAAATTATCAAGGTCAACATATGCATGAAATTACAACGTCTTTTGTTCGTTCAGGCTAAAAGGGTCTTAACATGATCGATGTTTTTTTTAGATCACATGTATCAGTCTCATATAATTTGGAATATAACTCATTTAAGAAATGGTTAAGTAGAGAAAATGTTATAGCATAAATAATAGAGGTATGTATTCTAGTGTTTTGATATATGTGAAGACAAAAATAGATTAAAAATAGTAAACAATATAAAAAAAAAAAAATTAATATATTTGAAGTCTGCATAGCTGACTCAATCTATGTTTATATTTTAGTCAACAACTGAATTGTTTATCCTATAGAAAAATAATTTCAAAGACAAATATATAGAGGGGTATTCACAAAAAAGGAGGTTTTTATAAATTTGCGGACCGAACTAGTAGGTTTGTCATATCGAACCTAAATATGAGTTAACCAAGTCAGCATACACCTTGTCAATCCCGCTTGAAAAATTTGAATTCAAACGAGTGTGCATGTGCTCCTAGAAATCATTTCCTTCTCTATATTTGTCCTCCCTCTCCTACATCTACCCGCCCCCCTCTCTCTATATCACGCTCACTCTCCCTCTCTAACCCCCTATCTGTCTCCCTCTCTCTCCCTCATGCTCCTATACACTGTACGACTTAGACATGGTAATAATTAGACATCACAAGACATGGAAAATACCTAGAGCTATACCTTACCTTGACATGCCTCAGACTCTCACACCCACTCCCTCTCTATCCCCCCCTCTCCCTCTCTCTCTCTCTCTCTCTCTCTCTCTCTCTCTCTCTCTCTGCCCCTTTGTCCTCACTCCCCTCTTTCTTCCACCTCTCTTCCACTCTTTCTCTCTCTCCTCATTCTTAGTCTCAATATCACTCTCTCTACCCCTCTATCTCTCTCTATTCCCCCTCTTTGTCTCCCTCTGTATCCTCCCCTTCCTCTCATTCTCTCTCTAGCCCCCTTCTATGTCTCCCTCTCTTTTCCCCTTCCTCTCACTATCTGTCTCTCTACCCCCCCTCTCTTTCTCCCTCCCCTCCCTTTCACACTCTATCTCTACCCCTCCTCTTTGTCTTTCTCTCTCCCCCGCCTCCTCCCTCTTTGTCTCTACCCCTCCTCTTTGTCTTTCTCTCTCCCCACATCACACTCTCACGCACTCTCTCTCCCACCCCATCCCTATCTCTCTCCCTCCCATCCCACTATATCTCCTCTATCTATCCTACATATACCCCTCTCTCCTACATTTAATTCTCTCTCTACCCCTCTCTCTATTTTCCTCTCTTCCTCTCACACTCTCACACACTCTCTCTTCTACCTTACTATGCCTTTCTCTCTCTCCCTCACACACACACTTTCTATCCCCCCTATATGTCTTCTTATTTGTCCCTCCCACACTCTAACACACTCACTCTCTACCTACCCTCTTTGTCTTCCTCTCTTTTGTTAATGTTTATGCCATTATTATAGTTCTTTGCATTTCAATAGATAAGAGAATCATAAGAACAAGATCACTGAGAAATACACATTCAAAAGAGACACAACATTTATTCTGGGAAACCCTCTAGGGGAAGAAAACCCAGCAAAAACTTCCCTATCATAAATAGCTTATACAATGTTCAATAGATAACTCAAACCAATACAGATAGTCCTCTCCAAGAGATGTGTCACTCTTCTCCCTCTCTCCAACTGGTAATTGCAGCTTGCCTCATAAGAGAATGAGCAAGTGAGGCGCTAGCCTCCTATATATACAAAAATGGCACATGTGAAAGGTCACCACTGGCAGGGCCGACCTCTCACTCTGGGTGAGTAAACCCACCTTTAATTAATTATGGGTCTTCCATATAACTGCTGGGGCCGACTTCTTTTTCTGCCCTTTGTAATTGTCCGATGACCAATCCGCAAAAGGGTATTTGGTCCTTATACAATTACTGACATGATTAATCCTCAATGGGGATTAATCCAATAAAAATAATAATAATAATGACATGATTAATCCGCAATGGGGATTTAATCCAATAATAAAATAATAATAATAATGCTCTTCACAGTTACATTATTTCAACACTCCCTCTTAACAAGAAGGGTATTCTTCATAAGCATCAGGCGAGAGAGGTCTACATCATCAGTGGCATCTAGAGGACAATATCATCAATATCATCTTGAAACATTGTCTAGCACATTTACGAGTCATCAAAAGTTTTCTTCATCAGCAACATCATCATTCTCAAAATAATGCTATCATCATCTGCATCAAATATGTATAAAAAATGATACCTCATCACAGCACTAGGCTGGCACATCACAATACTACACTAGCTCAATGTCATAGCGGTTAAGTTGGTAGATCAGTGTCAATCACATCTTGCTTTACGTCTACCAACTAGGTCAGAAGCAAGTAATATCATCATCTCGCTTTACATCTAACAACTAAGTTAGAAGCGAGGAATCACAGCGTCATGATTTACATCTAACAACTAGGTCAGAAGCATGACTCATCTTGCTTTACGTCTAACAACGAGGTCAAAAGAAAGGAACACATCAACATCTCTCTTTACGTCTAACAACAAGGTCAGAAGCGAGGAATCACAGCGTCATGCTTTACGTCTAACAACTAGGTTAGAAGCATGACTCATCTTACTTTACGTCTAACAACTAGGTCAGAAGCATAACTCATCTTACTTTACGTCTAACAATGAGGTTAGAAGCAAGGATCACATGGCATCATGCTTTACGTCTAACAATGAGGTCAGAAGCATGAGTCATCTTGCTTTATGTCTAACAACGATGTCAGAAGCAAGGATCACACGGCATCATGCTTTACGTCTAACAGTGAAGTCAGAAGCATGACTCATCTTGCTTTACGTCTAACAGCGAGGTCAGAAGCAAGGAATACATCTACTCCCCCTTTCAGGGAGGGTCCTTTCGGACAATACCAAGCTTATCTCGAAAGTGTTCAAACTTTACACGAGATAGAGGCTTAGTCAACACATCAGGAACCTATTCATCCGTGCTAATGTACTGGAGCTTAAAGGCTCCTCTCTGTACCATGTTGCGGATGAAAATGATAGCCGATATTAATGTGCTTCGACCTGTCGTGGAACACAGCATTCTCTGACATTTTAATGCAGTTTTGATTGTCACATAGAATTGCGGTTTCTCTCATCTCCAAATCAAATAGGCCTGTCAGGAACTTTCAAATCCATATAGCTTCGTAGCTAGCAGAAC
>JZKD02S0588051.1:0-16086 GCA_000966675.3 Picea glauca
TCCCTAATGTGGGTTTTTCAACAGCGTCATAACTTAAAACTCCATAAAATCCTAGTATGGAATCTAGAATTATTCTTGAGTCCTGAGTATTGTACAGGTGACAGGAGTCACCTTGACTAAGATTCAAGTCGTACAACAACAGCAGTGTTTCCAGGGTTGGTGTCCCCTGCTATAAGGGACATGAAACCGCAACAGGAATGCATCTCTCATCCCTGGTTCAGGACCAGGGACACCTGTGCCACATGATCCCTAACCTGGGTGCGGGGTAGTCTCCCATGGGCATCCCGGGAATGCACCCTGCATCCTCAGGAACTCATCCGTGGACCTCCCCACAGGGGCAACCCCTTGAAAAGAAAAACAATTACTTTTTCTTGCAAACATTTTCTCCCAAACATAATTTCTTATGAAATAAGTAGTGAATTAGGCCTCATCTTAGAAGATACTTTTGCGATCTCTTTTCCTTATATTAGTTTTTGAAGAGAGAGAAAGGGTTTCAACCATATTTTGCCATTTTATATTTGCTTGCTTTATAGCATTCATTATTCAATGATATCAATAATCATAGTTCTTTGACGTTCATTTTACACTTTTAAATTTTCTTGGTTCAATTTTTTATATTTTTACATATTATATAATCATATGTGCGACATGTGATGCAAGCCCACACTCCAATGATCCTGGATTTCAGAAATGGTGTCTCCACACCTGTAGCCACACCCACAAACCCTAGCAACCTAGAACCAGAGTTACTAGAATCAGGGATGAAATACTGAACATGGGCAAGGCAGATTTCAAAGTTCCAACATACAGAGATTCATTGGGATTAGGAGTTTCAAAATATATACAAATACATGGTCTGATTTTAGATCATATTATAACATTTTTGACATGCCAAACATATATGGATAATATAGAATCTACATGTCATTTTTTTAAAATTTAACATTAACCAGATATAAAAGTGGACAACAATTGCTAAATTGTGAAACGTCATAGTCAGACAGTTAGGCCTGCCATAACTCTCCAGATTCCTTAGGTGCCATTCCAGGTTTTGGATCCAGCACAGGATCAAGTCAGACAACAAATCATCAAAATCTAAGCAAGTTACCCGTGTCCAGTTTTAACTGGATCAAGATTCAACAGTCCAAGGGGATGGAACCAGTATCCAAGAGTCCCTGCTTAAACTCAGATGCTGTGAATAATCTACCTTGGTCAACGAACAGTCAAATTCATCACAGCATGACCCATTGTTTAATATTATAAATCAGTTTAGCAGTGGAGAAGTCGACTGGATCAGGTTACTCTACCCCTAGGTTAACTACAATTGCGAACAAAAGTATAACAGTGCTAGGAGTGCTAGTCAATCAATCATCATTGTCGAAGCATGTTGGCTAAGTATTTTTGGCCAACATCAGAAAATATTTGGAAGAATGGTTTCTGCTATGGTTTTTTAAATGAATTTCAATTAGAATGACCTTGTGATGCTCCAGAAACAATTCAGCCTACTAGAAAAGTGACAGGTGCTGGCTGGAGAGCAATTCTTATCAGTATAAGTCACAGAAAGCAACTCGGCAGCTACAACTGAATGGGAGCAGATTGTGAATCCGTGGAATATTCAATATTGAACAAACTTCAACCTTGAGCACAATGAGATGAAGTCTAAATTGGGGTAACTATATTCTATTTTTATCTTGTACTTAATATATTTGTGGAGTTGTTTCAAATATGTACTATGATCAGTTTGAGCAGAACCAGGCAATAGATTATGCTTTGAGATATCTGACCAGTTTATATCCATATTAACCCTAGATCTATCAAGCACCAAGAGGGATCAAACTGAGGCACAAACCTCTTGGTGCTTTAAAGATTGGGTTTAGGATTGATCTACTCTGGTTTATTTTATTATTATTCCTAGTCATCTTTTTAAAAATTTGTTTTTAATATTTCATTTTTATTATTAGTCTTCTTTTTATTTTTCATTTTTATGTTATGGACCTGTGAGAATAATTAATTATTTCGTAGTATATGTAAATAAACTGATATAAGTGAGGTTTCTGGGTTATAACAAACTCACATGTAGTATAGATATAGTTTATTCTATTAGACATATTAGGACAGTTTTTAGATTGTAAATTATAGGAACTAAGTTTAAGTAAACTATACTACGTAAATTTGCATATGCTCTAATAAATAAATCAAGCATGCTAAATGCATATTTGTGCTAGATTTGGTATCAGAGCAGGCTCTTGGGAAGAGCAGAAAGGATAGGGAAGAGCACCAATGCGTTCCCTAGTGCAAGCTTCAAGCAGCACCATTCTTTCCTGTTAAATCCTGTGAGAGCAAGTGTGAGAAGCTGCTAGATTTCTCATCTAGCTTCAAGCAGCACCATTATGAGTTGTTAAATCCTGTGAGATTTCAGCATAGTATTGCTGAGTTGTGTGTATTCGGTTTGCACCCAGCAACTCTCCCAATCATCATCAAAACGCTCCTTGAAAAGGATTTCAGCCAAGACAAAGGAAGTGAACAGCAGCAGAAAAATAGCATATTGAAGTGATCTCCGGCTTATACAGACTCCAGCCTGCATCCAATGGAAGAGTCTATTGACAACAGTGTGCTGGTTAAAGTCAGGTGGTGGCATTTTCATATGTGCTGCATGCTCCTTTGTAAGTTGTCTCCTCCACAATTCTCAATTTGCGTTGATAACATTTGTCACCTGTAAAGACTGCACTCTCTTCCATAGAACAGTGCATGCGGCATTCATTTATGTGAGACACGTCATAACTCTCTGAAGAAGCAGCACGTGATGAAAGGTCAACTCTTTTCTGTGTTTGATAAGTTCAGTTTTTTATGTTATATTAATATATGGATATATAAAAACAATAAACTAAAAAACCACTTCCAAAGAGGCAAAACTTGTTTGACGGCATGAATAATAGTGGCAAATGTATATTATGTTTTGAGGTTCAATAATGCATGTAATCTTTTCATTGAAAAAGGAGCTTAGAGATCTTTTTTCAAAAGATAGAAAAGTTTGAAAGAAGGAAGAGCATAGACTTGCTTGTGTTATAAAGAAAATCAGTGTAAGAATAATGTGGAAAAATAAAAATTTGCAAGTTTGTACATTGTAACACATCATGGCTGCAAGTGCACCAAAGCTTTTTCTGCCTGATTGACAGCTTTGCCATGGCAACAACTACAAAGGTGAAAACTCATCTTGAGTTTGAAGATTTATGGGGAGTTGTGAACACAATTACCAACACGCAACCAATGTTGATCAGTGATCAAAATTTGACAAGGCTAATAAGAAAGCCAAGTTGATTATCATGTTTGGGGTGTTGAATGAGGTCCAGCCTCATATCTGTGACTCGACCACTACCATAGATTCCTGAGACAAACTCAGCACTGTGACTCAACCATTACCATACATTGCCTCAAACTGCAGACCAGTGAGAAGATTGAAACTTTTCTCCAACAAATCACTGAACTACGAGCCTCGCTACAAGCACTAGGCGAAACAATGGAAGATGCTTCACTAGTGCTTATTGTCCTAAGAGCACTTCGATCTACTCATAATATTTTTGTGACAACTTTAAATGTCACCAATCAAAAACCCACTTTTGAGCATTTGGTCAACATGTTGCAGCAAGAAGAGTCTATGCATGGCAAAGATGAAACAGGGGAAGATCATGCATTGGAATTTGGTAGTCCATCAAAAGGGGAAGAAACCCATGAGGCCTTCAAATCATCCTTCTAAATAGGCAATGCAGCAGAAACAGCATGAGCACAACCCTCCTCCCCAAACAATGTATCATCTGTGGGAAAATTGGCCATGAACTCACNAGTCTCCCATGGGCATCCCGGGAATGCACCCTGCATCCTCAGGAACTCATCCGTGGACCTCCCCACAGGGGCAACCCCTTGAAAAGAAAAACAATTACTTTTTCTTGCAAACATTTTCTCCCAAACATAATTTCTTATGAAATAAGTAGTGAATTAGGCCTCATCTTAGAAGATACTTTTGCGATCTCTTTTCCTTATATTAGTTTTTGAAGAGAGAGAAAGGGTTTCAACCATATTTTGCCATTTTATATTTGCTTGCTTTATAGC
Source organism: Picea glauca (assembly GCA_000966675.3). Classification (NCBI taxonomy): domain Eukaryota; kingdom Viridiplantae; phylum Streptophyta; class Pinopsida; order Pinales; family Pinaceae; genus Picea; species Picea glauca. The sequence goes on from JZKD02S0588051.1 coordinate 4,108, forward strand.
ATTCATTATTCAATGATATCAATAATCATAGTTCTTTGACGTTCATTTTACACTTTTAAATTTTCTTGGTTCAATTTTTTATATTTTTACATATTATATAATCATATGTGCGACATGTGATGCAAGCCCACACTCCAATGATCCTGGATTTCAGAAATGGTGTCTCCACACCTGTAGCCACACCCACAAACCCTAGCAACCTAGAACCAGAGTTACTAGAATCAGGGATGAAATACTGAACATGGGCAAGGCAGATTTCAAAGTTCCAACATACAGAGATTCATTGGGATTAGGAGTTTCAAAATATATACAAATACATGGTCTGATTTTAGATCATATTATAACATTTTTGACATGCCAAACATATATGGATAATATAGAATCTACATGTCATTTTTTTAAAATTTAACATTAACCAGATATAAAAGTGGACAACAATTGCTAAATTGTGAAACGTCATAGTCAGACAGTTAGGCCTGCCATAACTCTCCAGATTCCTTAGGTGCCATTCCAGGTTTTGGATCCAGCACAGGATCAAGTCAGACAACAAATCATCAAAATCTAAGCAAGTTACCCGTGTCCAGTTTTAACTGGATCAAGATTCAACAGTCCAAGGGGATGGAACCAGTATCCAAGAGTCCCTGCTTAAACTCAGATGCTGTGAATAATCTACCTTGGTCAACGAACAGTCAAATTCATCACAGCATGACCCATTGTTTAATATTATAAATCAGTTTAGCAGTGGAGAAGTCGACTGGATCAGGTTACTCTACCCCTAGGTTAACTACAATTGCGAACAAAAGTATAACAGTGCTAGGAGTGCTAGTCAATCAATCATCATTGTCGAAGCATGTTGGCTAAGTATTTTTGGCCAACATCAGAAAATATTTGGAAGAATGGTTTCTGCTATGGTTTTTTAAATGAATTTCAATTAGAATGACCTTGTGATGCTCCAGAAACAATTCAGCCTACTAGAAAAGTGACAGGTGCTGGCTGGAGAGCAATTCTTATCAGTATAAGTCACAGAAAGCAACTCGGCAGCTACAACTGAATGGGAGCAGATTGTGAATCCGTGGAATATTCAATATTGAACAAACTTCAACCTTGAGCACAATGAGATGAAGTCTAAATTGGGGTAACTATATTCTATTTTTATCTTGTACTTAATATATTTGTGGAGTTGTTTCAAATATGTACTATGATCAGTTTGAGCAGAACCAGGCAATAGATTATGCTTTGAGATATCTGACCAGTTTATATCCATATTAACCCTAGATCTATCAAGCACCAAGAGGGATCAAACTGAGGCACAAACCTCTTGGTGCTTTAAAGATTGGGTTTAGGATTGATCTACTCTGGTTTATTTTATTATTATTCCTAGTCATCTTTTTAAAAATTTGTTTTTAATATTTCATTTTTATTATTAGTCTTCTTTTTATTTTTCATTTTTATGTTATGGACCTGTGAGAATAATTAATTATTTCGTAGTATATGTAAATAAACTGATATAAGTGAGGTTTCTGGGTTATAACAAACTCACATGTAGTATAGATATAGTTTATTCTATTAGACATATTAGGACAGTTTTTAGATTGTAAATTATAGGAACTAAGTTTAAGTAAACTATACTACGTAAATTTGCATATGCTCTAATAAATAAATCAAGCATGCTAAATGCATATTTGTGCTAGATTTGGTATCAGAGCAGGCTCTTGGGAAGAGCAGAAAGGATAGGGAAGAGCACCAATGCGTTCCCTAGTGCAAGCTTCAAGCAGCACCATTCTTTCCTGTTAAATCCTGTGAGAGCAAGTGTGAGAAGCTGCTAGATTTCTCATCTAGCTTCAAGCAGCACCATTATGAGTTGTTAAATCCTGTGAGATTTCAGCATAGTATTGCTGAGTTGTGTGTATTCAGTTTGCACCCAGCAACTCTCCCAATCATCATCAAAACGCTCCTTGAAAAGGATTTCAGCCAAGACAAAGGAAGTGAACAGCAGCAGAAAAATAGCACATTGAAGTGATCTCCGGCTTATACAGACTCCAGCCTGCGTCCAATGGAAGAGTCTATTGACAACAGTGTGCTGGTTAAAGCCAGGTGGTGGCATTTTCATATGTGCTGCATGCTCCTTTGTAAGTTGTCTCCTCTACAATTCTCAATTTGCGTTGATAACATTTGTCACCTGTAAAGACTGCACTCTCTTCCATAGAACAGTGCATGCGGCATTCATTTATGTGAGACACGTCATAACTCTCTCAAGAAGCAGCACGTGATGAAAGGTCAACTCTTTTCTGTGTTTGATAAGTTCAGTTTTTTATGTTATATTAATATATGGATATATAAAAACAATAAACTAAAAAATNCTGTGAGAGCAAGTGTGAGAAGCTGCTAGATTTCTCATCTAGCTTCAAGCAGCACCATTATGAGTTGTTAAATCCTGTGAGATTTCAGCATAGTATTGCTGAGTTGTGTGTATTCGGTTTGCACCCAGCAACTCTCCCAATCATCATCAAAACGCTCCTTGAAAAGGATTTCAGCCAAGACAAAGGAAGTGAACAGCAGCAGAAAAATAGCATATTGAAGTGATCTCCGGCTTATACAGACTCCAGCCTGCATCCAATGGAAGAGTCTATTGACAACAGTGTGCTGGTTAAAGTCAGGTGGTGGCATTTTCATATGTGCTGCATGCTCCTTTGTAAGTTGTCTCCTCCACAATTCTCAATTTGCGTTGATAACATTTGTCACCTGTAAAGACTGCACTCTCTTCCATAGAACAGTGCATGCGGCATTCATTTATGTGAGACACGTCATAACTCTCTGAAGAAGCAGCACGTGATGAAAGGTCAACTCTTTTCTGTGTTTGATAAGTTCAGTTTTTTATGTTATATTAATATATGGATATATAAAAACAATAAACTAAAAAACCACTTCCAAAGAGGCAAAACTTGTTTGACGGCATGAATAATAGTGGCAAATGTATATTATGTTTTGAGGTTCAATAATGCATGTAATCTTTTCATTGAAAAAGGAGCTTAGAGATCTTTTTTCAAAAGATAGAAAAGTTTGAAAGAAGGAAGAGCATAGACTTGCTTGTGTTATAAAGAAAATCAGTGTAAGAATAATGTGGAAAAATAAAAATTTGCAAGTTTGTACATTGTAACACATCATGGCTGCAAGTGCACCAAAGCTTTTTCTGCCTGATTGACAGCTTTGCCATGGCAACAACTACAAAGGTGAAAACTCATCTTGAGTTTGAAGATTTATGGGGAGTTGTGAACACAATTACCAACACGCAACCAATGTTGATCAGTGATCAAAATTTGACAAGGCTAATAAGAAAGCCAAGTTGATTATCATGTTTGGGGTGTTGAATGAGGTCCAGCCTCATATCTGTGACTCGACCACTACCATAGATTCCTGAGACAAACTCAGCACTGTGACTCAACCATTACCATACATTGCCTCAAACTGCAGACCAGTGAGAAGATTGAAACTTTTCTCCAACAAATCACTGAACTACGAGCCTCGCTACAAGCACTAGGCGAAACAATGGAAGATGCTTCACTAGTGCTTATTGTCCTAAGAGCACTTCGATCTACTCATAATATTTTTGTGACAACTTTAAATGTCACCAATCAAAAACCCACTTTTGAGCATTTGGTCAACATGTTGCAGCAAGAAGAGTCTATGCATGGCAAAGATGAAACAGGGGAAGATCATGCATTGGAATTTGGTAGTCCATCAAAAGGGGAAGAAACCCATGAGGCCTTCAAATCATCCTTCTAAATAGGCAATGCAGCAGAAACAGCATGAGCACAACCCTCCTCCCCAAACAATGTATCATCTGTGGGAAAATTGGCCATGAACTCACRGATTGTTGGTATAATGCATTCACCAATGGCTCATCCAACAAGAATAAGCCAACATYGCAGCAATCACCACAAGGATCGAAGAAGAAGCCCCAATTCACTCGCAGTTGGAAGAAGAAGCCTTCTAAATAGCAGCAGCATGGCAATATTGCTGAATACAAAAATCCTTCCAACAAGGATTATATTTATGCTACATAGACTAGTGAGGACATTCCTCTGAATTGTCTGGTACGCCGACTCTAGAGCAAATCAACATATGACGAGAAGACAAGATTGGTTTACCAATCTAGATCATTCACCTAACCAAGGCCAAGTGTCTTTGGGTGATGATTCATCACATCATATCCAAGGTACATGTGATATTTACTTACCACTCGATAACCATGCATGTAAAATCACTGAAGTTCTTTATGTTCCAACATTTACAAAGAATTTGTTGTCCCTAAGCCAATTGCTCGATCACAACTGTATGGTTCAATTTGATCAACAAAATGGAAAAAATATGTGTCTCATTTGAGACAAGTCTAGATGCTCGAAAATTGTTGCAAGAGCCTCAAGGATAGGAAAAATGTTTGAGATTGATGTTATCCACGACGACAATCAAACTCTAGTTGCCAAAGATACAAACTCTACAAATCCTTAACATAGGTGGTATGGACACCTCAATATTCAGTACTTGCTTGCACTCGGCAGACATAATATGGTGAGAGGCCTTCCCTCGCTGAAGAAAAGAAATGATCTGTGTTTTGGTTGTTTAGCTAGAAAACAACATGGAGCTCCAGTCAAGACTCAAAACAAGTACATAGTAGGCAACTAATCCATTGGATCTAGTGCACATTGATCTATGCGGACACATGAGACCTAGTGTCAATGGATTCCAACGTTTTCATCTTTTTGTTGATGATTAGTCACAATAGATGTAGGATTGACAACAAAATATCAAGCTTTTCCAATCTTCTAAGAATTCAAAGCCCATGAGGAGTGACAATCTAGTACCCACATTCATGGCCTCCACTCAAATCAGGGGGGAATACACCAACAATGAGTTTTTTTTTCATTTTTAAAGGCACATGGCATTTGCCAACAATTGATTTCTCCTTCTACACCACAACAAAATGGTGTTGTTGAAGCCTAAGAGGTAGAATCATACCATTGTGGAAATAGTGTGCAACATGACTTAAGATTCAAACTTGGACCGGTTATATTGCACAGAAGCATTTCACACGCTAGTTTACTAGTTGAATTGTGCACCAACCAAAGCAATTGAAAGTATCACACCACATGAAGCATGGAATGGGTGTAAGCCTTCTATCTCTCATATTCGTGTATTTGGTTGCAAAGCTCATATGCACGTTCCAAAGAAGAGGAAAAAGCTAGACATGAAGTCCTTACAATATATATTTCTAGGGTATAGTGAGAAGTCGAAAGCCTACCAACTCATGGATCCCAAAACCAAGAAAATATACATAAGCAAGATGTTGATTTGATGAGAAGGGTGACTCTAGTCCACCCTCCACATAGTCACCTACCATAGGCATTGATCCTGTAAACGTTTTTTATGATGATGAAGGCATTGATGATGGAAACGATGATGAGGATGATGGCGATGATTAGCAAGGTCATCCAACTCCACAATCCACAAGTATTGCTCAATGTATGCCAAAGTGGTATACCAGTACTATTCGAGACGCAAAATTGGATCGTACTCATCGCATGCTCGTGAAGAGGTGAATTTGTCCCTTTTGAGCATAGTTGTAGAATCTTTTGAGCCCTCAACAATTCATGAAGTTCAATATTCAAATCCTTGGAAAGAAGCCATGGATGTTGAATATTCATCCTTGATGAAGAACAATACATGGAAGCTTGTTGATCTTCCAATAGGGAAGAAACCTATTGGTTGCAATGGGTCTTTAAGACCAAGTACAAATCAAATGGTAACATTGACAAGTACAAGGTGAGACTTATAGCAAAGGCCTATGCATAGAAAGAAGGCATTGACTATGAGGAGACTTTTGCTCCTACAACCAAGATAAAAACAATCAAGATCATCTTTGTTATGGCTGCACAATTTCGCTGGAAATTCGATCAGATAGATGTGAAAAGTACCTTTCTAAATGGAGATCTACAAGAGGAAGTTTACACGACTCAACCAAAGGGTTTTGTCGCACCTGGTCAAGAACAAAAGGTATGTAGATTTACCAAGTCCTTGTATGGTCTCAAGCAAGCTCCCCGAGCCCGGTACATCAAGATTGATGAGCATCTCATGCAACATAGATTCCAATGGTGTCCATATGATCCAAATCTCTACCTCAAGGAGCAAGGGGGGGAGGTTGCGATTCTCATTGTGTATGTCGATGATCTAGTCATCAAAGGTAGCTCAATGAAGATATTGATTCCATAAAGAATGATCTTAAGCGATCATTCGACATGACAGGTCTCGAGCTACCATGCTATTGTCTTGTTTTCGAGGTATGGCAAAACGGACATCACATCTTCGTATCTCAAATGAAGCATGCCAAAACTATGCTCAAGATATTTTGGATGATGGATTGTAAGCCTATTGCAACACCCATGGGGACAAGATTTCAATTGTCTCATTTTGATCCATCATTGCAAGTAAATGCCATTCTCTATTGTTAGTTGATTAGGAGTCTTATTTATCTAACATATACTAGGCTAAATATCAACTACGTTGTTAGCTATCTTTCACAGTTCATGTAGGAACCAAAGTTGAGTCATTAGAAAGCAGCAAAGTGAATATTGAGATATATTCAGGGTACCATGGAATATGAACTAGAATACAAGAAGAATGATCAATTCTTCTTGATCAGATACATAGATTCAGATCATGTAGGTTCTTTTGACAACAAGGAATCAACATTTGGATTTGTTTTATTTTGGGATCTAGTCCTATCTCATGGGGAAGCAAGAAGCAAAACTTTGTTTCTTGATATTTCCACTGAGGAAGAATATCATGCAGCAAGAGGAGTTGTCTGCATAGCAATATGGCTATGTCGCATACTTACAAAACCGGGAGTACCACAAACACAATGGACCGTGTACTGCGACAATCAAGGTGTTCTACAACTTGTTTGCAATCCAATGTTTCATGAGCACATAAAACACATTGAGGTTTGGTGCCATTTCATACGTAAACGTGTTCAACGTCACAACATTCAGCTCCAGTTTTGTTACACTCAAGATCGGTGTGCAAATGTCTTCACCAAGTCACTTGCACATGAGAANCTGTGAGAGCAAGTGTGAGAAGCTGCTAGATTTCTCATCTAGCTTCAAGCAGCACCATTATGAGTTGTTAAATCCTGTGAGATTTCAGCATAGTATTGCTGAGTTGTGTGTATTCGGTTTGCACCCAGCAACTCTCCCAATCATCATCAAAACGCTCCTTGAAAAGGATTTCAGCCAAGACAAAGGAAGTGAACAGCAGCAGAAAAATAGCATATTGAAGTGATCTCCGGCTTATACAGACTCCAGCCTGCATCCAATGGAAGAGTCTATTGACAACAGTGTGCTGGTTAAAGTCAGGTGGTGGCATTTTCATATGTGCTGCATGCTCCTTTGTAAGTTGTCTCCTCCACAATTCTCAATTTGCGTTGATAACATTTGTCACCTGTAAAGACTGCACTCTCTTCCATAGAACAGTGCATGCGGCATTCATTTATGTGAGACACGTCATAACTCTCTGAAGAAGCAGCACGTGATGAAAGGTCAACTCTTTTCTGTGTTTGATAAGTTCAGTTTTTTATGTTATATTAATATATGGATATATAAAAACAATAAACTAAAAAACCACTTCCAAAGAGGCAAAACTTGTTTGACGGCATGAATAATAGTGGCAAATGTATATTATGTTTTGAGGTTCAATAATGCATGTAATCTTTTCATTGAAAAAGGAGCTTAGAGATCTTTTTTCAAAAGATAGAAAAGTTTGAAAGAAGGAAGAGCATAGACTTGCTTGTGTTATAAAGAAAATCAGTGTAAGAATAATGTGGAAAAATAAAAATTTGCAAGTTTGTACATTGTAACACATCATGGCTGCAAGTGCACCAAAGCTTTTTCTGCCTGATTGACAGCTTTGCCATGGCAACAACTACAAAGGTGAAAACTCATCTTGAGTTTGAAGATTTATGGGGAGTTGTGAACACAATTACCAACACGCAACCAATGTTGATCAGTGATCAAAATTTGACAAGGCTAATAAGAAAGCCAAGTTGATTATCATGTTTGGGGTGTTGAATGAGGTCCAGCCTCATATCTGTGACTCGACCACTACCATAGATTCCTGAGACAAACTCAGCACTGTGACTCAACCATTACCATACATTGCCTCAAACTGCAGACCAGTGAGAAGATTGAAACTTTTCTCCAACAAATCACTGAACTACGAGCCTCGCTACAAGCACTAGGCGAAACAATGGAAGATGCTTCACTAGTGCTTATTGTCCTAAGAGCACTTCGATCTACTCATAATATTTTTGTGACAACTTTAAATGTCACCAATCAAAAACCCACTTTTGAGCATTTGGTCAACATGTTGCAGCAAGAAGAGTCTATGCATGGCAAAGATGAAACAGGGGAAGATCATGCATTGGAATTTGGTAGTCCATCAAAAGGGGAAGAAACCCATGAGGCCTTCAAATCATCCTTCTAAATAGGCAATGCAGCAGAAACAGCATGAGCACAACCCTCCTCCCCAAACAATGTATCATCTGTGGGAAAATTGGCCATGAACTCACAGATTGTTGGTATAATGCATTCACCAATGGCTCATCCAACAAGAATAAGCCAACATTGCAGCAATCACCACAAGGATCGAAGAAGAAGCCCCAATTCACTCGCAGTTGGAAGAAGAAGCCTTCTAAATAGCAGCAGCATGGCAATATTGCTGAATACAAAAATCCTTCCAACGAGGATTATATTTATGCTACATAGACTAGTGAGGACATTCCTCTGAATTGTCTGGTACGCCGACTCTAGAGCAAATCAACATATGATAAGAAGACAAGATTGGTTCACCAATCTAGATCATTCACCTAACCAAGGCCAAGTGTCTTTGGGTGATGATTCATCACATCATATCCAAGGTACAGGTGATATTTACTTACCACTCGATAACCATGCATGTAAAATCACTGAAGTTCTTTATGTTCCAACATTTACAAAGAATTTGTTGTCCCTAAGCCAATTGCTCGATCACAACCGTATGGTTCAATCTGATCAACAAAATGGAAAAAATATGTGTCTCATTTGAGACAAGTCTAGATGCTCGAAAATTGTTGCAAGAGCCTCAAGGATAGGAAAAATGTTTGAGATTGATGTTATCCACGACGACAATCAAACTCTAGTTGCCAAAGATACAAACTCTACAAATCCTTAACATAGGTGGTATGGACACCTCAATATTCAGTACTTGCTTGCACTCGGCAGACATAATATGGTGAGAGGCCTTCCCTCGCTGAAGAAAAGAAATGATCTGTGTTTTGGTTGTTTAGCTAGAAAACAACATGGAGCTCCAGTCAAGACTCAAAACAAGTACATAGTAGGCAACTAATCCATTGGATCTAGTGCACATTGATCTATGCGGACACATGAGACCTAGTGTCAATGGATTCCAACGTTTTCATCTTTTTGTTGATGATTAGTCACAATAGATGTAGGATTGACAACAAAATATCAAGCTTTTCCAATCTTCTAAGAATTCAAAGCCCATGAGGAGTGACAATCTAGTACCCACATTCATGGCCTCCACTCAAATCAGGGGGGAATACACCAACAATGAGTTTTTTTTTCATTTTTAAAGGCACATGGCATTTGCCAACAATTGATTTCTCCTTCTACACCACAACAAAATGGTGTTGTTGAAGCCTAAGAGGTAGAATCATACCATTGTGGAAATAGTGTGCAACATGACTTAAGATTCAAACTTGGACCGGTTATATTGCACAGAAGCATTTCACACGCTAGTTTACTAGTTGAATTGTGCACCAACCAAAGCAATTGAAAGTATCACACCACATGAAGCATGGAATGGGTGTAAGCCTTCTATCTCTCATATTCGTGTATTTGGTTGCAAAGCTCATATGCACGTTCCAAAGAAGAGGAAAAAGCTAGACATGAAGTCCTTACAATATATATTTCTAGGGTATAGTGAGAAGTCGAAAGCCTACCAACTCATGGATCCCAAAACCAAGAAAATATACATAAGCAAGATGTTGATTTGATGAGAAGGGTGACTCTAGTCCACCCTCCACATAGTCACCTACCATAGGCATTGATCCTGTAAACGTTTTTTATGATGATGAAGGCATTGATGATGGAAACGATGATGAGGATGATGGCGATGATTAGCAAGGTCATCCAACTCCACAATCCACAAGTATTGCTCAATGTATGCCAAAGTGGTATACCAGTACTATTCGAGACGCAAAATTGGATCGTACTCATCGCATGCTCGTGAAGAGGTGAATTTGTCCCTTTTGAGCATAGTTGTAGAATCTTTTGAGCCCTCAACAATTCATGAAGTTCAATATTCAAATCCTTGGAAAGAAGCCATGGATGTTGAATATTCATCCTTGATGAAGAACAATACATGGAAGCTTGTTGATCTTCCAATAGGGAAGAAACCTATTGGTTGCAATGGGTCTTTAAGACCAAGTACAAATCAAATGGTAACATTGACAAGTACAAGGTGAGACTTATAGCAAAGGCCTATGCATAGAAAGAAGGCATTGACTATGAGGAGACTTTTGCTCCTACAACCAAGATAAAAACAATCAAGATCATCTTTGTTATGGCTGCACAATTTCGCTGGAAATTCGATCAGATAGATGTGAAAAGTACCTTTCTAAATGGAGATCTACAAGAGGAAGTTTACACGACTCAACCAAAGGGTTTTGTCGCACCTGGTCAAGAACAAAAGGTATGTAGATTTACCAAGTCCTTGTATGGTCTCAAGCAAGCTCCCCGAGCCCGGTACATCAAGATTGATGAGCATCTCATGCAACATAGATTCCAATGGTGTCCATATGATCCAAATCTCTACCTCAAGGAGCAAGGGGGGGAGGTTGCGATTCTCATTGTGTATGTCGATGATCTAGTCATCAAAGGTAGCTCAATGAAGATATTGATTCCATAAAGAATGATCTTAAGCGATCATTCGACATGACAGGTCTCGAGCTACCATGCTATTGTCTTGTTTTCGAGGTATGGCAAAACGGACATCACATCTTCGTATCTCAAATGAAGCATGCCAAAACTATGCTCAAGATATTTTGGATGATGGATTGTAAGCCTATTGCAACACCCATGGGGACAAGATTTCAATTGTCTCATTTTGATCCATCATTGCAAGTAAATGCCATTCTCTATTGTTAGTTGATTAGGAGTCTTATTTATCTAACATATACTAGGCTAAATATCAACTACGTTGTTAGCTATCTTTCACAGTTCATGTAGGAACCAAAGTTGAGTCATTAGAAAGCAGCAAAGTGAATATTGAGATATATTCAGGGTACCATGGAATATGAACTAGAATACAAGAAGAATGATCAATTCTTCTTGATCAGATACATAGATTCAGATCATGTAGGTTCTTTTGACAACAAGGAATCAACATTTGGATTTGTTTTATTTTGGGATCTAGTCCTATCTCATGGGGAAGCAAGAAGCAAAACTTTGTTTCTTGATATTTCCACTGAGGAAGAATATCATGCAGCAAGAGGAGTTGTCTGCATAGCAATATGGCTATGTCGCATACTTACAAAACCGGGAGTACCACAAACACAATGGACCGTGTACTGCGACAATCAAGGTGTTCTACAACTTGTTTGCAATCCAATGTTTCATGAGCACATAAAACACATTGAGGTTTGGTGCCATTTCATACGTAAACGTGTTCAACGTCACAACATTCAGCTCCAGTTTTGTTACACTCAAGATCGGTGTGCAAATGTCTTCACCAAGTCACTTGCACATGAGAANCATGCAGCAAGAGGAGTTGTCTGCATAACAATATGGCTATGTCGCATACTTACAAAACCGAGAGTATCACAAACACAGTGGGCCATGTACTGCGACAATCAAGGTGTTCTACAAC
>JZKD02S0588073.1:5974-16086 GCA_000966675.3 Picea glauca
TGCCAACAATAAGTACCAAGAAACATGGTCATCAAGGTTAGGGGTGAGGAAATTTATGCATAATTGCTACTAGTTCCCATGTGGAATCTTTTGATTGTATATCTTTCCACTAGATTAGTACTTCTTGGACCGCGAGCTAGTGCAATTGATGCTCTGTGATATCCAATATTGCTTCTGGATGGAGACAAATGGAGCCTTCTTCATCAAGTTTTGGTTAGTTGGTTTTCACCTTGCAATTCAATCCCACTACCTTCTCCGGACAAGAAACATGAAAGACTGGATGAGTCTTGGAGTGGGTTGGAAGAGCCAACTTATAGGCTACTTATCCAATGAATCAAATGATATTATAGGGTTCATAAAACTTTGGTGCTAATTTTTGGTAGATTTGATCTTTAAGTGATGTTTGTTTATAAGGTTGAAGGAAAAGAAACACCTAATCCCCTACTGCAAAAGAACACTTTGAGTGATTTTTGGGAGGCCTTTAGGCCCTTTTAATAACCATCATATATTATAAATAGACATTAACATGAGATGGTATGTGAACACATGTACTAATGTAAGTAAATGTACACAGGGGATAAATGCATTTAAGTAAGGATTAGTTGGAGCAGGTGCAACCGCTCCAACCATCTCTCCTATGTATATATACTCATGAATATGGAATAGAAAGGCGGTTGGTTAACCTTCCCACAAATACTTCTTGAGTATTGTGTGTGTCTTGATGTGTTTTCCCTAGTGTAGTCTCTTCTTGAATGAATCCTCTGATTATGTAGACTACAACACTTTGGTTTTGTTGCCGCGTGACTAGAATCACGACTTTCATATTAGATGGAATATTTGTTGAAGATGCTCATGGAAATTAAAAATATTACATGAAGATGATCTTGGAGTGGTCGTTTTCTAGTGGGTGAGAGCTGCGCGGGAGAACCCTGCACATATGAATATGTAAGTAGAGAGTTCAATTGAAAATGAAATAATAAATATTGCTCATTGAAAAAAAAAGAAATATAACAATGTAAGTTCTCTTCAAGCATTTGAATGCAATAGACTACACATAGTTTTGATGCAAAAGAAAATACATGCAAAAAATTAAATGCATTGGTTGCATACATTGTCTTGGAAATCAATGAATGTATAAATAAGAGTGCCATTAAGCCATTTCTAGATAAATTCTCATGTGCCTTTGAAAGTATCTTATTATTGATAGATGTTCAAAAGAGAGTATTGAATAATTCTGACAACCCTAAATTTGGCATATGATTCTTTCACATTGGTGTGTGTGGAGTAACACTATGCTACCATAAATTTTATGTATATGTGCATATAGCCTACTGCAAGGAGGTTCATTTACCATGTCGTTGTATTGTTTAATCATGCGAGTCTAGTACAAAACAGGGCGACAAAAACCATGATATTGAAGTGTGGCCATTGGCTAGCCGACAAGCTTGTCAAATTTCCACTTTTGAGAAGTTGAGACACGCTTGTAATCGAGTGCTAGGCCAAAAAATTCCTTCTTGTACCATTGCAATGATTAAATTATATATATATATATATAATATAATATTAGAACACATCTATGTTGATTTCCTACTAAAGTCATTTCGACTAAAGAGGAAAAAATTGATTGTTGATCGATCTTCGTTATAGTATGGTTATTGATGGTTGACTCTAGACTATTGGTCGATGGATCTATTCGATCGCTGCATTGTTGTGTTTGGTAGACTTTCGACGTGGTCAATGCCAGAGAAACAATGACATAATGGTAAAGTTTTTTTAATTTGATGGTCCAAAAACTACAATGAATCAATGATGTCAATGTAATGATGTAACAATTCCTTTGTCGATAAGCATATAATGAATTATTGAAAAAATTCATTGGAATGATTATAAAACATTGGGCGTCTTATGTATTATATGAAGGATAAGTTAATAAGTCTTAGTAGTCGAAAAAATATTAAAAAGTTGTTATAGGCATTGTCGAAAATTGAGTTCGTGTTTAAAGAAAGGAGGGGGTTAAACATGAGTCTTTAAGGTAGGTTATATCCTCCACCATTGTAATGTAAGTCGATCTTTAGCTGATGAGATCGGTTCCTTACCGATGTCAATCAATATCTAGTCAACAACATTTTGTTGAGTTGTAAAAGTCTAGTGCCAACAAAAGTTTCTTTCTTTTACTATTGAGTCATTAAGTCAAGTCATAGTCAAGTTCTCCTTCATGTAATAACAAATGCAGACTCCATATATTCTCAAAGACCAGAAAAGAATAAAGAAGCACATTCAAGTTGGACGAGTAGCTGAGTAAAACAGTAAAAGATTGGGCATTGATGATGAGTGTGTTGGCAATTGTTAAAGGCATTCAAGAAAGATACATCAGATGATGAGACACACATACAAGAGCTTAAAATAAAAGATGATTGCACAAGAAACACTGAATTGATTGAGCCCCCTGGTATAAATTTTTCAGAATAGTTTCTAAGTTATGACCTCGAAAGCTAGAAAGCAGAGAAATGGTAGGTTGGACGAAACATGGTGTTCCACCGTAGGGTGTGTGCAAGGGCAAGATGATCCCGGGACGATCCACTCACCACTCCAAAGAAACTAGAGAGAAAGGTGTAACAACAAGATCAAGAGGACCATTTTTGAGTGGGAGCAAAGCGCTGTGAGACTCACTGACTGCACATGAAATTACCAAATTGAAGACGAAGGATAAAGAGTAACAAGTCATTACTTATCTACACACTTGCTTAGGATGAGCAAGGATTTGAGTGTGGGGGAAATGTTGGGAGGCCTCTTAGGCCCTTTTAATAGTCATCATTTATTATACATAGACATTAGCATAAGATAATATGTGGATACATGTGCTAATGTAAGTAAATGTACGTAGGGGATAAATGCATATAACTAAGGATTAGTTGGAGTGGGTGCAACCACTCCAACCATCTCTCCTATGTATATATACTCATGAATATGGAATATAAAGTCAGTTGGTTAACCTTCCCACAAATACTTCTTGAGTATCGTGTGTGTCTTGGTGTGTTTTCCCTATTGTGGTCTCTTCTTGAATGCATGCTCTGATTCTGTATACTACAATACTGATGTAGTTTAGAATTTTGTTTCATTATGTTTTGAGCCATAACCAAATTGTCCTTAAGTGTGAAAAGAATGGATTCCCTAGTGTGAAGTGTGTTATCCACTACATGAACCTTGGAGGTGCCAAGTACATAGGAAGTCATTGAAAAGGGTTTTTGGCCATAGATATCTTAATATGGTGTTATTTTGGTAGATCCATGATGTTATGATCCAACTCCTTAAAAAATGACAAAAAGTCAATGAATAAAATCCACTACGAGGGGGAAACCTCCTTTTACAATATATCCAATTCAAAATACAAAATGAGATGAGATAAGATGATCCTAAGACTAGATCTCTTTGGTATATATATAGGAGAAAAATGGTACAATTATAATGAAAGGGTATCATGAAGGGTTCTAGTTGACATACAATTTTAATAATATAAATATAATAATTCAATATCTATGGCTTAATAAGGGGTTTTACACATAAAATGAGGATTTGTATAGGTCTTAACATTCCCCTCCACTTCAAACAAGTGTTGTCCTCAACACTTGACTAACTGCATGTGTTTTTGCATGAAGAACTTATCTTCCCATGTTGCCTCTTCCATTGGTAGGTTCTTCCATTTAACAAGGTACTCCATGATTGCTCGATTTCTCAATTGCTTAATCCTTTTTTTAAGGATTGGTTCTGGTTCTAGTATGATTTTCCCTTCTTCATTAATATTTGTTAAAATAGTTTGGACTGGGATATTGTTGTCAATTATCTTCTTTAAGAAAGAAACATGGAAGACTAGATGTGCATGTGAATATGGAGGCAACTCCAATTCGTAAGCCGTACTTCTAATATTTTTCAAAACCTTATAGGGGCCATAATATTTGGGTGCTAATTTAGTGTCCTTCTTTTGTTGCTTGCGGGACATCTATTTATATGGTTGTAGCCTCAAAAATACCTAATCCCCCACTTCAAATTCCCTTTCACCGTGATGTTGATATACTTATTGTTTCATCCTATTTTGTGCCATAACCAAGTTGTCGTTCAGTAGTTTGAGAACCTCTTGTTGGTTCCCTATGTGGTCCTCTATTGCTTGAACCTTTGTATTCCCTTTCAATGGTGATGCAATGGATGGAGGATGATATCCATAAAGTGCCAGAAATGGGTACAATTTTGAGGAAGTGTGGAAGGATGTGTTGTACCACCATTCCGCCAAAGGCAACCACTTGACCCATTGTGTCTATTTATCAGATGCAAAACAATGAAGATATCCTTCTAGAAGTTTATTCACAATCTCAGTTTTCCCATTCGATTGAGTGTGATAAGATGAGATGTGATCCAACTAAGTACCCAAACAAGAAAATAATTCAGTCCAAAAATTTCTAGTGAAGATTGGATCTCTATCACTTACAATAATCTTGGGGACTCCATGTAGCTTTTGAAATGTTTCCATGAATGTTGTCGCTATTGTACATACTTTAAAAGGATGAAAAAGAGAGAAACAATGGGCATACTTTGTTGATCGATCCATTACTACCATGATGACACAACATCTAACATTGAATATATTTTCCTTCTAATATTGTAAATAATACATATATTTAATCAACGGCATAACATGTTTAAAAAATTATTTAAAAGAGTAAGACATCCCATCATCTTATTTAAGAATAATAAATCCCATCATGTTAATGGAGAATATGCTGATCAAAATATAATTTTTACAATATTTGGTAACCCTGTCCTGCAAAATGTGACAACAGTTATGCAAAAAAAAAATATCGAAGTTTTACAAAATTATATAATTTTTCTCTGACAAACATTCTAAAATACAAAAATTGTAACATCTATTCATATTCACCATTCAACACTTTAGTTTCTTTCATTGCTCGATCTTCTTGCAGGATTGATTTCTTCATTGGTTGGGGATGTCATACTTGTATTAGTTGCAATATTATGTTTATGAGCTCAATTATCAATCTCTTTATCTCCAATATGAAAACATAGGAATTGAGAGTAACTATGCATATATCGACATTAATTGTAGTGTTCCTTAACCCTTAGACTCGAAATACAACTAGGTATACAAGATTAAAAATGTAGAAAACTAGATACAAGAGATTAATAAGATGAAATATGCAAAATATACCCTTGTATTGTGATAATGAGAAGAATTGAAGCAATGTTCACTTACTGCTTAGGGTGGGGAGACCTTTCACTAAGCATAGATTCAAATTCAACAATACTCCATGAAACATTCCATAGCATTCTAGTTCTTTAAATAGATTCTCAATAGAAAAATCTTAACTACTTGTGGTCCCATCATTAATGAGTACCAATTACCGAGTGGGCATTATTTAATAAAACCCTTTTACATTAAATAACTATCCACTACTATCTAAAGGCCCTTGTTCAAAGAGGATGGCCATGCACATCAATTGACTAACTCCTAGGTTGCCTAAAATAAGGAGGTTAGGGTAGGATCCTAACATGCCCTCCCCATTCAAAAGAAACATGGTCATCAAGGATAGGGGTGAGGAAATTTATGCATAATTGCTACTAGTTCCCATGTGGAATCTTTTGGTTGTATATCTTTCCACTAGATTAATACTTCTTGGACCATGAGCTAGTGCAATTGATGCTCTTTGATATCCAATATTGCTTCTGGATGGAGCCAAATGGAGCATTCTTCATCAATTTTTGGTTAGTTGGTTTGCACCTTGCAATTCAATCCCACTGCCTTCTCTGGACCAGAAACATGAAAGACTAGATGAGGCTTGGAGTGGGTTGGAAGAGGCAACTTGTAGGCTACTTATCCAGTGCATCAAATGATATTATAGGGTTCATAAAACTTCGGTGCTAATTTTTGGTAGATTTTATCTTTAAGCGATGTTTGTTTATAGGGTTGGAGGAAAAGAAACACCTAATCCCCTTATGCAAAATAACACTTTGAGCGATGTTGGTTAGAATGTTGTTTCATTCTATTTTGAGCCATAAACAAATTGTCCTGAAGTGTGCAAATAATGTCTTCTGTAGTGTTAAATGTGTTATCCACGACATGAACCTTGGAGGTGCTAGGTAAATAGGAAGTCATTGACAAGGTTTTTTGGCCATGGATAGATAAATATGATGTCATTTTGGTAGCTCCATGACGTTATGATCCAACGCAATAAAAAATGACAAAAGTCAATGAATACAATCCACTTCGAGGGGGAAACCTCCTTTTATAGTATATCCAATTCAAAATACAATATGAGAAGAGATAGGATGATCCTAAGACTAGGTGTCCTTGGTATATATATAGCATACAAAGGGTACAATTATAATGAAAGAGTACCATGAAGGGTTTTAGCCAACATAGAATTATAATACTATAAATATAATAATTCAATATCTAGGTCTTAATAAGGGGTTTTACACATAAAATGGGGCTTTGTCTAGGTCTTAACATGCCCCTCCCTTTCAAACAAGTGTTGTCCTCAACACTTGACTAACTATGGGTGTTTATGCATGAATAAATCATGTTCCCATGTTGTCTCTTCCATAGATAGGTTCTTCCATTTGACGAGGTACTCTGTGATTGCTCGATTTATCAATATCTTAATCCTTGTTTCAAGCATTGTTTCTAGCTCTAGTATGGTTTCCCCTTCTTCATTAATCTCTGGTAAAATAGTTTGGACTAGGATATTGTTTTCGATTACCTTCTTTAAGCAAGAAACATGGAAGATTAGATGTACACGTGAAGATGGAGGAAAATCCAATTTGTAATCCATACTTCCAATCCTTTGCAAAACCTTATAGGGGCCATAATATTTGGGTGCTAATTTAGTGTCCTTCTTTTGTTTCTTGAGGGTCAATTGTTTATATGGTTGTAGCCTAAAAAATACCCAATCCCTCACTTCAAATTTCCTTTCATTGCGATGTTGATATACTTGTTGTTTCATCCTATTTTGTGCCATAACCAAGTTGTCCTTCAATAGTTTGAGAACATCTTGTTGGTTCCCCATGTGGTCCTCCACTGCTTTAACCTTTGTATTCCCTTTCAAGGGTGTAATGGATGGAGGATGATATCCATAAAGCACCAAAAATGGTGACATTTTTGATGAAGTATGGAAGGATGTGTTGTACCACCATTCCACCAAAGGCAACCACTTGAAAGAATTTGGTTGCTCGACCATTCACTAGAGGTGCTATCTAAGGGGAACCAATACAAGATTTTATCCAGCTTATAAAGGCTGGGGTGAAGCCAAAATTTTCCATGACCTTGAAAAGAAAATTGTGTCTTACTCTATCAAATGCATTAGCAAGATCTAGCTTAATTATCATACCTTTGTCCTTTCGGCAAATGCTAGAGTGCAAGGCTTCTTGAAATAAAATGATGTTGTCCAATATATGTATGCCTTTTACAAAACCACCTTGGTTCATCGGAATGATGCCTGGGAGGATATTTTTAATTCTGTTGGCTATCACTTTGGTGAGGATCTTGTAGATAGTGTTGAAAAGTGAGATTGGGCAAAATATTCCAAAGTTGATTGCCCCTTTTTCTTTCGAAATAAGAGCTAGGAAAGATGAGTTGGTTCCTCCTCCTAACTTGCTGCACTTCTGGGATTTCCGGATCATCTTTGTTAGGTCTAATTTGATTATGTCCTAGCTACTTTGATAGAATCTAGCAGTGAAGTCGTCTGGCCCTGGGGATTTATTTGGTTTCATTTGGTCCAACGCCTCTTTTATTTCTTGTTGATGAACTGCTCTGGTTAACTTGTTGTTCACCTCCTCCTGAATGAGGGTCAGGACCAAAGAGAGGGGGTAGTCTTTGGGGTTTATGGTAGAAATCTGCATTTCTGAGTAGAGGGTTTCAAAGGCATCAGCTTTAGCCTCTTTTATGCCCTCAGAGTCTATTATTGTCTGATTTTGGACCTGAATTTCCAAAACTTTCTTAAATTGCTTTTTAGCCTCAACTTGTTTGTGGAAATAGCTGGTATTTTTATCTCCTGCTTCCAGCCAGAGGCATCGCGACTTCTGATGCCAGAATTTTTCTTCCTCTTTGCATGCTTGATGCCATTTCCTCTAGAGATTCTCTTCTTGTTGCAAAACTTAGTGGGTGATATTCCTTTCTTCCAATTCCATTTGGTGTGTCTCCAATTGTTTTTGGGCTTCTTGTCGTTTTTCTATGAGACTTGAGTGGGTTTTGGCCCAAGATTTTCGTGTTGCCTTTAGTCTTCTGATCCTTTCTTCCCAAACAAAGAAGGCTCAGCCTCTGATCTGTTCATTCCAATTTTTGTGACCAGGTTCTGGTAACCGTCGATTTGTATCCAAGCTCGACTAAATCTAAAGGGGATTGGTTCGAGATTTTTGTCAGAAGTGATTTCCAGCAGGATTGGTTTATGATCTGACACACTATGCGGGAGGATTGAGGAGGTGAGATTCAGGTCCAGAATCAATAAGGAGCTTTGAACTAAGAACCTGTCTAGCCTTGCTGCGATATGCCCTGGGCCTACCCTCTTATTTGACCAAGTGTAATTACCTTTAGTTGGTTTGACATCTTCCAGCTCCCATTCTGACATAATATCTTCGACCCATTCTCTCATTGGATCTCGCACCATGGAGCCCCTTTTTTTTCTCAGCTGTGGCTAAGGTTACATTTAGATCCCCCCCTATGATTATATTGTCTAGATCGTTTGAGAGCAAGTATTCCTTCAGGCTGTCCCAACAATATTTTTTTTCTTCCAACAAGACTGGAACATAAAGGTTAAAGAGGCTTACTCGTCGTCCCGTTTCTTTGTGAAGAAGGTTGAAGTAGATCCAATGTGTGTTGGTTTCAAAGTTGATTAGATCAAACTTTAGGGCGTTCCAGATAGTGTCGATACCTCCTAAGGCACCTCTTGCGCTTTCTGCTATTCCTTAACTAAATTTCCAAATTGATTTTGTTCTGTTGAGGAAGTTTTTCTCTTCCATCTTGGTCTCCTGGAGTAGAAGGATATCAGTTTTGGAAGTTCTGATGATGTCTTTGAGTGCCTCTTCCTTTACTTTGCTGCCGAAACCTCTACAATTCCAGGAGGTTAGCTTCATGGCTTACCCGAGGGTGGGGGAGTTTGGGCTCCTTGCAGAGCCCTGGAGTGCTTTCTCGTATGTCTTACATTGATCAACTGTCTTATTGTTGGTTGCGACCCACTTAGAACATCTTTGTATGTCTCCTGATCTCTTTATTATTTTTTGGATTTCCTTCCCCTACTGGATTTATTTGGGGTTAGAATAGTGTTGTTTTCTCCCTCGTAGTCGCTATCAGAGGAGACCTCTCCTTCCTCTGTTTCCAACCCGATATTCTTTCCTGCCGTGTTCTTCCCCTGCTCTTCTTCTGGTTCTGGCGCTGGCACTTCCCTTGTTCCTTGTGGTGAGTTCCCTTGCATGTCCTCTGCTGACATATCTTCCTTTTGGTTTTCTCCTACTTTTTCTATTGCATGGCCCTTATCTACATTTATTGGGTTTTTTTCCACCATTTCTACTGATTGAGTTTCATTTTCTATGGGATGTGTTGGTGTTGTCTTTTCATTCCTTGGTCCTTTTGTTCTTGTTGCAGTTTTCCCTTTCCTTGGTTATTGCCAACCTTCTCCATTTTCCTTCTCCTTCTTTGGGTTCTTGGGGCAGTTCCGTTGAAAGTGGCCATATTCATGGCATCCCCTACATTTGAACGACAGTTGTTCGTAATCGAGTTTATGGTAATGATGCCATTCTCCAACCTTTAACTTGATTGCTTCTGGAAGGCCCATTTCTAAGTCCACTTCTACACAGATGCGCACGTAGGAGTACTGATCTTTGGGGTCTGCCCTATCAATATATTGACCTAATCCATTTCTGATTGCCTGGAGCGAAGTAGGATTCCAACAGTGGATCGATAGATTTGGGAGCCTGACCCAGACCGAGACATCCGTTGGCACTTCAACCGTCGGATCAAAGCTTGGCGTCCATCGGTTTAGATACAGTCCTTGAGTTCCCATAAAATACAGTCCATTTCTGAAGATGAGGTCTCTGTCTTCCTGAGAAAT
>JZKD02S0588095.1:0-16086 GCA_000966675.3 Picea glauca
TTGTTCAAACCAAAAAGACAAATTCTCCAGTCAAATCAAGGTTTAGTAAAGAAGGTTTTGGGATTAAAATTGATCATAAACAAAAACAACATGTCAAGGTTAGCACTACAGAGGTTAAGGAATATGAGAAGCAAGTTTCTTCTTTCAACTTGGAAAATGAAATCAATAACATAAAAATCCCCATACCTCTAGTAGAATTGATGAAAACTGATCCTTTTAGAAAATATGTCCTGAAAGCATTGCAACCTCCTACTCATGTTAATTTTTTAGATACCATAAATCTTGAAGATGAAAATCCTGCCATAACTATTTGGCCACATATTGAAGATAGGTTCGAAGCTTCTCCTCCTTTTTAAATATCCTTGAACATTCATGAAAAAATATTTCATAACTGTTTAATGGATTCAATATCTTCATAGAATATCATGCCAAAGGTGGTAATGTATGAGTTAGGTTTAGAAATTACTAAGCCTTATCTATACCTATATTCATTTGATTCCAGAAAGGTTAAATGTCTAGGAGTCATTAAAGACATGGTTGTCAATTTATCTAAGTTACCTATGAAAAGTGTGGTGTTAGATTGATTGTGGCTGATATACCTTCTAAATTTGGGATTCTATTGTCAATATCATGGGATAAGAAAGTAGGAGGTAGACTGCAAATGGACCTCAGTTATGCTATCATACTTGTGTTTGGTGGAGAGCATCAAATATTGTACAGGGAAGTGCGGTTGGCTTACCTGGTGAGTGATCATGAAAATCCTGGCAATCATCCTATATATGATGTTGAATATGAACTTGGTTCTTCTATTTTTCACATTGGTGACCATATAGCTGAAACATCAGCCAGGAAAATCAAACCTCCAGCTGAAGAAAATATAGAAAATCCAGTCTGGTGAATGTTCTTTGATGGGGCTTGTTCCAAAGAAGGCTCTGGGAATGGGATTGTTTTTATTTATCCTACACATGAAGTCATTCCTCTATCATACAAATTGGAATTTGATACAACCAACAATATCAGTGAATATGAATCTCTTATGTTGGGATTGAAAGCTGCTAAAAATATGGGTATTGATAAAATTTATGTTTTTGGACATTCTGAGCTTATCATCCATCAAATCAAAAATATTTATCAGACCAAACATAAAAGTTTAAATTAGTATATAAATGAAGTGTGGGATTTTGTTTATAATTTCTTTTTGGCATTCAACATCACTTTTATACACAAAAAACTTGAATCAACAGGTAGATTCTCTAGCACTGTCAACTAGTAATTCCAAAACTTCAATATTTCTCAATTTAAGACTTGAGATTGAGGTAAGACACAAACCCTCTATACTAGATAACATAAAAAATTGGCAAGTATTTAAATATGATCAGGATATTAAAAGGTTTTTGGAGACCATTGATGATTTTTCTATTATCTCAATAGACTAGGATAATGAAAATGATGATGTGGGAGTTCATGCTGCTAATATCCTTCAAGACCGTATTGTTGGTCATAAAATCATTGAATTAAAAACAAATCATTTGTTGAAGGGCCTAGTCCCCCTTGAGATATTATTTGACCATAATGATGTTTCAAAAAAGTTTTTTATACAAACATAAGAGGCTGAAGTGGTAGATTGTGATATCAGTCCAGATTCAAATCCTAGAATGGTGAAATTATCCAGGAAATTGCCAAACAAATAGAGAGAGGTATGTCAATTTGATGAAATAGTTTTCAGATTCTTTTTCTTGGTCTTATGAATACCTTAATGTTTTTTATACAGATATTATGCAGGATAAGATTCCTTTAAATCCTGGATCCAAACCTTTTAAGCAGAAATCTAGAAAATTCAATCCATTGTTGCTACCTATAATTGAAAAAGAACTAAAAAGGTTGTTGAATGCTAAAATTATAGTACCATTGAGATACTCAAAATGGGTAGAAAATTTAGTACATGTCAGGAAAAAGAATGGAGAGATAAGGCTTTGTGTAGACTTCATAAATTTGAATAGATGTTCTCTAAAGGACAATTATCCATTACCCAAAATGGACCATATTCTACAAAGAGTGGTAGGGGTCAAAAGAATCTCCATGCTTGATGACTATTTAGGATATAATCATATATCATTGATGTAAGAATATAAGAAGAAGACAACTTTTACTAATCCCTGGGGCACTTTCATGTATGAAAAGATGCCTTTTGGACTCATGAATGCAGGAGAAACATTTCAGAGAGCCATGGACATCACATTCATTTGTGAGAAAGAAAAAATTATGGTTATTTATCTTGATGATATTATTGTTTTCTCAACGTCTGATGATGAACACTTACAACATCTAAAACAAACATTTGAAAAATGAAAGAGGTATGGTATATCATTAAACCCTAAAAAATCTCATTTTTCCATGGAAGAAGGAAAAATATTAGGACATATTGTTTCACCAGAAGGAATCAAGATAGATCCTGAAAGGGTAAAGGCCATTCAATAGATAGAGATTCCAAGGAATAAGAAGTCTATCTAATATTTCATAGGTAAAATCAATTTCTTAAGAATATTTATACCAAATTTTGCAGAAATAATCAAGCATATTATTGATATGTTGAAGAAAGATGTAGAGATCAAATGGATACCAGAAGAAAAGGAATCATTTGAAAAGATTAAGAAGAATTTAATTAAGGCACATGTCCTCATCAACCCTAATTACTCTAAATAGTTTTTTATTTTTTCATTTGCATCTGAAGAAACTATAGTTGTTTTTCCCTTACAAAGAAATGACCAGGGGTATGAACAACCTATCTTTTTCTTCAACAAGACTCTTAGAGATTCTGAATTAAAATATGATATTATGGAGAAGCAGACATATGCTTTGGTGAAATCTTTGAAATATTATAGGGTGTATGTCCTACATTATGAAATTACTGCATATGTTCCAAATAGTACAGTTAAGGAAATTTTAGTCCAACCAGATTGTGAAGGAAAAATGGGGAAATGGATAGGTAAAATTCTAGAATACAACTTGACTATAAATCCCACTGAGTTAATAAAGGGACAAGGCTTTGCCAAATTGATGCTAGAGTCAAATTGTAGAGCAATTGGATTACATCACTTCTCCAACAAATAACATAATTCATCATTTCAGGTTGAGGAAACTCGTTCATAGGTAAGCAACATATATTCTTCTTCACCATGGTATAAATATATTATTTATTTTCTACTAAATCTTCAGTCTCCTCCTGATTTAGATAATTCCAAGTTCAGATCACTTAAACTAAAATCAGTGAAATATTGCATTATCAATCAAACCTTGTTTTGGAAATATCCTAATGGAATTATGTTGAGATGTGTTGATGAGGAAGAAGAAAAAAATATTTTATGTGATTTACACCAGGGTCTTTGTGGGGGACATCACCATTGGAAAGCCATTTCTTTCAAAATATTAAGAGCAGGCTAATATTGGCCTGAACTATTTTCTGATATATTTGTTTAGGCGAGGGCATGTGAAACATGTCAAAATCTTGCAGGGAAACAAAAACTTATGTCTCTACCTTTAAACCCCATCATTGGTCATGAACCTTTTCAACATTGGGGCCTAGACTTCATTGGATAAATACATCCTTCATCTTCTGGACAACACAAATGTATACTCATAGCCATAGATTACTTTACCAAGTGGATTGAAGCAATCCCAACCCGAAATGCAACAAATAAGGTAATCATTAATTTTCTTGAGGGGCATATTTTTTCTAGATTTGGTTGTCCTAAGAAGCTGGTTACTAACAATGCTCAAGATTTCAAATCCAATTCAATGGTTTACTTTTGAAATAAATATAACATCAAGTTGTTCCATTCCACTCCTTATTATCCCCAAGGAAACAGGTTAGCAGAATCATCCAATAAAATCCTCATAAGGATTATTAACAAATTACTCACAAAAAATAAAAGTTCATGGGATTCCAAATTAAAATTTTCCCTATGAGTTGATTGGATCATTACTAAGAAATCCATTGGGACTTCCCCTTTCCAAATGGTGTATGGAACATAGGTTGTTTTCCCAACTCAATTGAGATTACCTGTTCTAAAATTTCTATAAGAGGAGTTAGAAGAGCCCAATGACATTCAAAGGAGAGTTTTTCAAATCATATAAGTTCAACAGAATAGAGAAAAGCTAGATCGGAAAGTTGTTATTCATCAGAGAAAAGTTAAAGTAACTTTTGATAAAAAGAAAAAGAAGGATATTTTTCAAGAGGGAGATCTTGTATTGAGATGGGATGCTATAAGGGAGTACAAACCTAAACATGGTAAGTTTGACAATTTATGGTATGGTCCTTTCAAAATAGCTAAGGTCGTGAGCAAAAATACCTTTCTCTTACACAATTTGGATTATAGTGAGATTTTGGGAGGCCCAGTAAATGGGGGATACCTAAAACTTTACTTCCTTTAAAAATAAGTCAGAAAGTTCAGTTTGTACAGTAGGTTTTACTTTTGGTATGTTTAAAATAAAATAAAGACTCCATATACCCAATGGAATTGCTTCTCTATAGTTTTGTGGTTTTGAATAAAAGATGACATAGCAGGGAAATAAAGTGGAATAAGAAATATATGAAGGCATTGGTCAACAAGTTCTTAAATTTCCACCACGAAACTTTATCCCCAGAAGGATCCAGTGTTAGTCCTTAACCTTGTTTTTGATTGTTGGACATCCTTAATCCTTGTTCTACCCCATTTTCATGATTTTCATTTAAACTTTGTTTCTTCCCTTTCTTGGTTTGAAAGCATGCTTCCATTATTTTATGCACATTTTAAATGCTTTTAAGTATTTAAAATTTAGGATATGATATGATATATTCTTTCCATCACATCAATGTCCTTTTCCCTTGTTTAAATTTTCAAATCTTCCAAAGTGAAAAGAGCGCTACAAGAATAGCACTATTCTTGTAGCGCCAAGAGTAATTATAGTTCTACATGCACCACATCCCGAGATCGTGTTTTAATGCCCAAAATAATTTCTAGAGGATCTACATATCTGTGTATGATCTATATCAAGTCATAATTCTCATGATGAGAACTAACTTGAAGGATCGGGTTGTACTCGCCACCTTGATATCAAATCACAATTCTTGATTATTATTCCCCATGTATGAAGTCATAATTCATCTATTTTTAGTATGTCTATAACTCCATGCATGCTCTTCATGTAAACAGATAGCTCTTTGAATTCGACAGTCCTCAAAAGATGGTGATCAAAAACTAGAAATTCCCATAAATCTTCAGCATAATTTTATCATTGTCATGGCACCAAAAAATAGTGAGCAAATAACCAGGTTAGAGCTAGGAGGGACAAAATTACTTGAATCTTTTCCTCATATGGAACAAAAGTTTAAATATGTAGGGTGGTTTGATTTCTTCTCAACATTTTAGGGCCATGATGAGTAGATTTCCATGATCTTTTCATACAATTTCAGTGGCTTCGAAATAGTGGTAGGTAAACTCCTCATGCACTTGATAGAGCATTCCATAACCAAAGCATGCAAGTTACCAGTATACAAAGAGAGATGGTCAAAGAAAGAAATGTTAGTAATGGAGTTTGTTAATCAATTTTTTATTCCAAAAAGACAAAAACCCAATTAGAGCCAAGGAATCCCACACAATTTGGTGAGAAAATAATGGCACACCGCCCTATTGATCATTCATAGGCACAACATCTGTGAAGGTCATTTTTCTCTAGTTCACCTTTATCATATTAGATTATTAATCCATGTGAATGGTGATTATCCTCTTAATCTACCCTATTTCTTATTGAAAATCCTTTATAAGATGTCTAAGAGAATTCAGACACATCCTGCAACAACAAAGAAAACTATTTTTCATCAAGGGTTGATTAAAATACTGGTAATATTTTCTTTAAGTGAATTTCAAAGGTCTTGGGGCTGGTTAATTTAGTCACTAAAACCTAAATAGTAGGAACCTAAGTCCAAAACTTCTAGGTAAAATAAACCT
The DNA here is from genome assembly GCA_000966675.3 of Picea glauca. Lineage (NCBI taxonomy): Eukaryota > Viridiplantae > Streptophyta > Pinopsida > Pinales > Pinaceae > Picea > Picea glauca. The sequence continues at coordinate 5,988 of JZKD02S0588095.1, forward strand.
AGAAAAGGTAAAAAGGACTCTCAAGCCACTGATGTTTTAGTGAAAGAAAGTTCCCCTACATCCAGGGTGACTCATGATACTAAGAGGAAATTAGAGATACATCAGGAAATTGAATATTTTCTCAGAGGTAGACCACATGAGAAGATCACTACAGGTTGAGGAAAAAAACTTAAACTTGAAAAAGAGGTTGATGTCCAAATTGATCCAGACATCAAGGAGGAACTGGATGAACCTGAAGACCATACTGCAAACCCTGTCAAAAGACCATCCAAGCATAAGAAATAGTCTACTGGAAAAATGATTGCAAAGGGTAAGAAAAAGAGCAAGGAGAAGGAACTTGTATCTAAATACCCTAAAATAAATACTACCAGGGATGCAAACAAATTTAGCTTGAATTCAAAGGTTTTGTTTCATCCTTCTATCAAGAAGGAAAACCTTATTATTATTGAAGATAATTCAGAAGACACTATGAAAGAGGTTAAAAAACATACCCTAGCATCTTCTTCACACATATTAGAGGAGGAATCTAAAGAAAGGAGGAAAAAACATGAGAAAGGAAAACAAATTGCACAATGTTCAAGGAGACCTGTAACTAGGGAAACCACAAGATTAGTTTAGTCACTGAATCTACACTTAAAGGCACATATGTAATTGATGATGAGAAAAATTATTCCTTTCGAGAAATAAACCAACTATAGGATGTTCTAGAAACCAGAGAATTAGAAAGCATTGAAGAAGAGGATCTTAGCACTGGTTTGTCCTCAAAATATCAAATTAAATTAAGGAAACCCCGAGCCTCCAAAGACTTGAACCTACCTTCTCCAGCAGAAGAACATCTAGAGTTCAGGGTGGAAACAAGAAAAGAGAAAGACAGGGTAAAAGAGATGCAGGTTGTTATCAGGAAGCTGAGGAAATAAAAGTCTTTTGTAGAGCAATGGAATGCAAAACAACAGGAAAAGATACAAGAACTCAAAAGGAAGAGGAAAGTTTAAAATGCCCTGCTAAAGGAGGTAAGAGAATCAAACATAAGACTATATTGGCATAATGTGGTGTTGACAACTAAGCTAAAATAGAGAGACACCAGATCTTCTGCAATTATCATACAATGAAAGCTCAAGAAAATCCTACCATAATTTTTGAATTGCTCAAGGTTATTTCCAAAATAGTGAAGCTGAGCATTTTGGTTAAACAATATTTCGTTGAAATAGAATTTTTTTGTATCTCCGATGAACTAGCTCAACAACAGAGTATTCCTCTTTTTGTGGGATTTTTAAAACAACATCAAATTGTGATCTAATCTATATTTGGATTAGTTGTTAAGAAGACTACATTATAGGCATTAGAAGTGTTCGTATGAACATTTCTCTCCTAGGAAATAGTCAGTTGATTTTATCCTATCTTAAATTGTAATTTGAAAAATAGGATCTTCGAGAATATTTTAGTGTTTTAAATAGACATTGAAAAGACTGAAGGGGGGTCAATCAGTTGGGGAATTAAAGGTTTTTTTTTGTAAAGACTCCTATGTAAGGAAAAGAAAATATTTTCATATTGGCACCAAATGGGAAAGGCATTTTGATGGTCATAAATTCTTTTCAGGTTATTATCCTCTTCTTTTTATTACTTGAATGCATTTTATTTTTTGCTAAGCATATGATATATGGGTTGTGATTTATACAGTGAAAATTTTGTTGTTTTAATTTTTCATAACTAGAATTGCTTTCAAGTACCGTGTTCTTATTTATTAATGATATTTGGGAATGGGAAATCCATGTGTGAGTGGAGAAATTGAATACTCATGTATATTCCTTTCTTTATTTACTTTTACCATCTGATTTATCAAAGTGTTTGTCATTTACTAAGCCAGTGAGATGTTTATTTTCCTTTTTCGTTGAGCCTTATATCTTTATTGTATCCTTGAGCCAACTTTCAAACATTTTCTAAATCCTATTCAAAAAACCTTTATATAAATACCATTGCAATAACTTGATGATGCCCTAGATTTCCCTCTCACAGTCAAGTGCAACTTTAGGGACTAACACTTCCAATTTCATCATGATTTCCAATGCTTCCAGCTGAGACGTGACCTTCTATTGCGTTAGTGGAGAACTAATGTACAACAATAGACCTACAATAAACCATTCTCGATGTTGTTTGTCATGAATCTGAAAGGTTAATCGACCCATCACATATTTAAATCTTTGGTCGTAATCCTGCACTATCTCATTCTACAATTACTTAATCTATTTCAACTTTGTAATATATTGCGATTGAGATTTTGACTTTCAAAATTCCTTCAAAAATGCTTGTCCAATCTCTGCCAAATTTCTTGATTGTCCGGATGGTGTAGTTGTATGATACTTCATATACCATAGCATTGCATGACCTCTGAACATCGTGGCGAACTGTGTGATATTTGTCGCCTCATCCTGGAAATTATTTGCATTCCATATCGTGTCTCATACAAACAAGTGTTTCTCATGGTCCTCCAACCTCGTTCCCTGAAACTCAGGAATTCTTAGTGTATGATCTATCCTTTCCATTGTACTCATTGTTGTACTTTCCCTTAGTGATGCTGACTGACTCTGGTTCACCATGCTAATTCCATTATTCTGACTATTTCTATGAATTCCTCCACTCACTACAATTTCTCTTGAACAAGTCTTGGTTCCTGCTTTAATTCTCAGTGATGCACATGGGGTCGTGGGTTTGATGAAAATCCTGATCTGAGATGGAATTTATTCTTTTGTTGGACAATGTTGAGGATCCCTTTCTTTCCTTTTCCTTTCTTTGTATGGTGTGATCTGAAGTACTGTGCAGGGGTCACTTTCCTCGAATTGCTTATTCTTCTCTTCCTTCCTAGTAGCAATCTCCTTCTTACTATATCTAAAAATTTTACCATAGTGCAATAATCCAATCTCTTCGTTTGAGTAAGTATGCTCTTCTCTCGGCATTCTCAATCCATCCAATCCTTAATAATCCTTCCCACTCCCATACCTTCCTATGGTCATCCCATAGTCCCCCTATGTGCATGAAGGTGCCTAGCAGTAAGAATCCATCTTCATAACATTATTGTCGCACAACAACATTTTTATCCAAGTATATAATAGGCTCAAATATATTCCGCACGGACCCTTGAAAAATCCCCTCTCCACAACACTATAAGACTGGGTACAACCTACTGCAAACTTTGTAATATAACCTCCTAGTATACTATTCAACCAGAAATCAACCGCACGAGAAACCTTATTACTTATTTTATTGATTTGTTTGATCAATTCAATGGTCCAATTTCTTAGAGCTTCAACTCTATGTCTCCCAATGTTCACCGCTAGCCTTTCTAACCATTTAGTCAAAATTATCGAAAATTCACCAAAGAATATTTTATGAAGATCTGTGAATACATACCTTTGCAACCAGTGTTCATCGTTGAGCCATGGGTTCCTATTTTGTTCTCTATAAAATTCTTGTTTCTTCCTTTCTATCCATATGGTGATCTCCTCCTTATTCAACCTCCAAAAAATTCACCTCAATTACAGTTCCCAGTCCTGACAACGGAACCATTTGCTAGTGTGCAGTGGGAAAACCTGAGGTTAATCATATATGTACCAAAAAAACCCTTAGAAACCATCCCTTTCGGCATCACCAGTAGAGAAAGTGAAGTCTCACCCAAGGAATCTAGAAGGGTTGTAGGAACTAGGGTTCTGCAGTGATGAGGGTAAATGAGGAATTATTCATGTTCTTACTACCATTTACTCATGTGAACAGTTCCCATTACTTAATAGTTACTTAAAATTCAACATATTCTATGCTCAACATTCTTCCACTTAACATTCATTCAATTAATAGATACTCCAGTACACAAAATTTTAACATCATATATGAACAATACATTCAACATATATCACCATTGCACCATAACATTAAACATCATAAAATGAAAAAAAAAACACATCACAACACACAGGTTTAACATGTTTCACCCAAATTGGGCTACGTACACAATGACTTGATTCTTTTATTAGTCATTGATAATTCCCTTTCAACTGTGTACTACACTACAAAATATGAAACAATAACATTACCCAAACCTTCCTAGTTATTATACTATGGTGTGAGCTTCACTCCTCAGTCATGCCTCAAACTTCTTCCTTCGCTCGAATCAACTTACCCAACAAACATTAAGAACTTATCCTATGTTGAACCCCTCTACCCAAAAACCCTTTACATATTTATACAACAAAATAGGGTTAAGCTCATTACAAAGTGGGCAAAATTTCCACAAAATCCTAACGGTCTATAACCGTTTTCTTCCCTTTTTGCGCTACTCTATCATGCGTCCTTCTGTCATGTGCTTTGACTCCTTAAAGTCCGTGCTCATTGTGCGCTCTGATCCATCTTATAACTTCCTTTTATTCTTTGACTTCTTCTAGCGCAGATCCCAAAATTTAACCAAAATTCCTATTGAACACACATCCCAAGGTCAAATGCACATTCCGAGGAAATTATAGACATAGTACGAGGTACAAATGCATCGAAGTGTGTTCCAGATAAAGCCAAGTTTTTGGTGTTGTCTAGATTTGTGTTCCATGGAGTACCATGTACAAACATAGGCATGCTTATACTCATTTTTCTCATTTTCTAGTGAGGAGAACGATGGTGATGTTATTGTTTTTCTAATATGTTGTCTATGAAAGTCTTAGTCAAGATTCTCATTAAATGAACACCATAGTGCATCATTTGGCATGCAAAGAGGGTAAATTGAGCCAATTCAAAATATGGTCAATATTATACTCATTGTTCTCATAATTTTGCAAGGAATTCAATGGTAAACTCTATATTTGAGTTTGAGCAACGAAATTGAAGAATGACTTCAAATTTGGATTTGTAAATCTATTTTGTATTGTAATTTGATATTTTGAGATTATGAAAAGTAGTCTCACTATTTTAAGGGAACTAAGAGATTTGGTAAAATATGTCATCAATATTGTATATTTGATTTCTTTTATTTTATGTTGTGTTATCTCGTTATTCTTCAAGTAATTCATCATTTTATGAGTTTTTAAATAATAAACACATCATCATGTGCTCTGCAAATCACCTCAATATGATCAAGAATTATTCTAAATCAGGTTCAAAAATATTAAGATACAGAACCATTTGTTGGCGTGCAGTGGATTTTTAAAGATTAAGATTGTATCTAAGGATTTTCGGATCAGAGCTAGTTTTGACATGTATTTGCAAGTTGATGTGATGGGATCCAAGACTTAAGTTGGTGAAGGTTTTGAAGGCTCTCAGTATATATATTTTTTTGTAGAAGAAAACATGAGCGAATATATCATGAATTTAAGGCTATAGAAGAACATTATCCGACAAATTCAAAAGGTGAATTATGAATTAAGGATGAAGCTACAATTTCTCAAGGAGGAGAAGCATAAGCTTCAAGATTGATTGATATGTTATGAGGAATTCCATAGAGGTATTTTTAATGAGTTGGAAAGGAGGTTGCAGACTAAGAATCATGTATTGGCACCATTCCATGAAGTTGGGAAAGTAGAGAATTAAAAGTCTCCAATGCAAGAGAAACTATATTCTTCAAAAAGTATGATCAAGAAAGATGATTCCTCATATTGTTCTTCTCCCCATCAATATGGAGAATTCTCAAGGAAAAATAAAGTAAGGAGAAATTCACATGAAGAGGTCCTTCATAAGGAGAAATTCACATGAAGAGGTCCTTCATAAGCAGTTAGTCTTACCTTCCAACCCAAGGAATAGTAACTTATGTAAGACATGTCTAGGAAGAGATGTGCATTCTAAAGAGGGAATGAAGAAATTTCCCACTGGTAAGATTGATATGAATGTATGGTCTATGTATCCATGTGCTTCTTGTGGAACTAGTAACCATAATATGGTGAAATGTCAAGGAAGACAGTTTGTGCAAGAAAATCCATCCAAGAAGAAGGCCAAAGGTAAAGGTCATTTCTCAAGACAAAGGAAAAGGGGGAATGACAAGAAGGGATCATGGTTCCAAGATGGGAACAAGAAACTGTGCTCTTATATTGGTAAGAATGGACATTAGATAGAGAATTGTTGGAAATGGTATCCATGCTTATGTCTGAAGAAGAACTGGAAATATGTAAGGGAACTTGCAAGAAGATGGGTAGCAGCTCCAAGTGAAGTTAATTGTCTTGTTGAAATATTTGAGAAAGAATACTTCTTAATGGTTGGTCTTAATAGTGTGACATATGAATACATTGAGATATCGTTTGTGGATAGTGGTTCATATCGACACATGACAAGGATGATATCAATATTCCTGAATTTCTTAGAGATCGACATTGATTTCTATGTAGGATCTGGAACTAAAACCAGAAAAGAAATAAGAGGGTTTGGATATGTAATATTCCAACTTGAGTTGGGAGGATTTCTGGGAATAGAACATATGTTATATGTTCCATATTTGAATGTAAACCTACTCTCAGTTACAATATTCAAATATGAAGGATATGTAGTCACGTTCTAGGATGAATAGATACTTGTGTATTCAAAGGAAGCTACTCAAGACACAACAGTAGTGTTTGGTGTTCGCAAGGAGAGGTTATATAGGTTACTTGGAAGACTTGTAATTGGGTCTAATGGTTTCTTGGATTCAACATCAGATTCAATGTCAGATTCAACATCAACGTCACAGGCATTGTCATAGATAGGAATTTGTGAGACTCCTTCCACTACTAAGGGAAGAATGAGTCCATGAAGAAAACCATATATCATAAAAGATTTCATTGTAAATATGTATATTTGTAAAAATTGTAAGTTAATATGCATATGTTGATACCTTCTAAATCTATTTCGCTTGTTGTATTAGAAGGCTTGTTAGCCACTCATTAGAGAATGTTAAGAGTGAGAGGATTCTTGTAGGGATTTATATATATCCACCTTGTACATTTTTAAGAGTGAGAGGAGTCTTGTAATATTTCTATGTATCCACCTTGTACAATTTTAAGAGTGAGAGGGATCTTATAGAGATTTCTAAGACTTTCAAAAATAATGAAGATAATAATAATTGTCTTATTATCAACTAAAGAACTGCATATGGATTGAATTTTCTAAGTTAACATTCTTATTCTGAAGTACTGATGTTATGAGGAAAATCACTCTATGGAATGGGGTAAACCACAACAGACGGAATGATTGCAGAAACCAACTCTAATATGAAGTATGCTATATAAATGAAAATGATAACAAGACAAGATAAAGAACCTACCTCGTCTGGACATTCGATGAAGACCATCATTGAGCACGTGACTCAATGCTTTGTACCTGCAACTTGTCCTCAACAACCAATATATGCAAGAATATGATAATAATATATAATGTTATCACATACAATAGCATAATCCATTAAAATGCAGAACAAATATGCCCATGGAATAATAATTCAAATATTCGCAAGATATCAATTGGGTGAGAAAGGAGTATTTCTATTAAAATATGATCAACATAAGTGTATTAGTGACAAATTTCCACGTCGACACGTCTCGAAATCGAGAAACTAAGTCCCTTCCAATTGGGCCTCCACCACTTCAATCCTCCACCAAAAGTAATCTCATGTAAGAGAGACAATGAGGTTCTCCATCAAAGAGGGAAGAGATTTTGGGATGAACAATGTGTTCAGACTTTAAAAGACAAAGGGATGCAGACTCAATGTGAAGTGAAAATTTCTCTTGAGTATCTTTTCTCTCAAAAATTGAATTCTCTCCTCATACATGGTTTGGATATGGCCCAATTTATAGCCTTCAAATGGAACTGAAGGGTCGAGTCAGAACATTTCTAGTATATGGAATGTCAAGGATCATGGATCTCATGAAGTCAAATGGAAACCTGACACAATTATTAATTTTGAGCACCAAACATGATGTACACAGGCTACAGTGATGGAACCTGCATATACCATGTTGTCTAACTGTTAGGGTGTGTATATGTGGAAAAATGTGATTTTTTGGCTCTGGGAAGTGCAAAATGGGACTTCAAGTCTGCATAGGGAAATGTAAAGGCCTTATGAGAAATTTGCATGGGGTGAGGCAAAACTTGATATAAAATATGTCCCCTAATGTGTGAGGTCATAGGAGTATCTACGATGGCTTAAATACATTAAAATTCCCAGAAGTGGAGTAATGGAGACTAATATGGAAGAACTAGTTTCTCATGAGAATATTACAATCCATAATGACTTTGTACACATGGCTACCAATTTGAATTACACTGCAAATCCATGTGAAAATATACCAAATAAATTTTCATGGCCATGAATAGGAAATACAAACTAGACACATGCCATAGGTTGTCATAGTCATGAACAAGGCCCAATGAAAACCAATCTCAAAATAAATCTAAAGATATATGTATACAATGGAGTACAATCTGATCTCCCATGATCACTGAAGTCAAATAGGTACTGGTCCAATGAATGATAACAACAACTCGAGAAAGTTTCCACTATAAAATAATGTCTTCAAGTCTTCTACATGATCTACCAAAGGTGAAAGTCTACATCATGTGAATACAAGAGATGACGTTGAACATAATGAGACTTCGTTTGATTACTGGTCATTAATGTATACCAATAAAAAATGCGAGACAACCTAATGATAATGAAAGTAGGTATCAAGGCACCGAGTACATTATTACAAGAGTGAATGAAGGTGTTGAGGTCGAACACTTGAAGAATCCATCGATCATGAGACATTGATGTATTCCCAAATGTCGATAGCAGGAGAACCTGCCACTGATGACTGCAAGCCTCTAGGTACTCATAAGATTCTAGGCCTTATTTCTAGAATAGATGAGCTGAATTTGATGGAAGGAGACCCACTAAAAGGATATAATTAAGGAATCTCTCATCAATCATCATGAGGTACAAAGAAATAACTTGATGATTTGGAGGAACTCAGACAAAGAGGATGTTCACAAACCAACAACCCTGTGCGTATTTTGCATGCACCGGATGAAAGTGTTGCACCAAAAAGACCCTATGAATAGCATTGAATAAGGAAAACTACTAACAAAGGCGAGGAAACCACCAATAAGGCTAATGACATCTAAGAAATTGCATGAATCCCAATGTGTGAATATATTTCTTTCCGTCAAACACAATGGAAACCCCCCAGTCAACAACCAATGAGGAGATGTCGATTGTTGCGTTCAAGGTTACCTACCCATAATGAATGTAGGACCAGGGTGCATGGTAGGACTACAACTTCATGTAACTTTAAGGCACACTAAGGGTATGGCCGACATGCAAAGTCAAGAATTTTGAGAAATGGTCGACACAGGCTTATAAACTTCCTTTGAACAAGAGCATGAAACATATGGATTCTGGGTTTGATCCCCAGTATGATCACCAATTCTGTTATGAGGAAAATCAATCTATGGCATGGGGTAAACCAAAACAGACGGAATGACTGTAGAAATCAACTATAGTCCCAAGTATGCTATATAAATGAAAATGATAACAAGAGAAGATAAAGATCCTACCTCATCCAAAAGTTCGATGAAGACCACCAATGAGCACGTGACTCAAAGCTTTATACCTGCAAATTGTCCTCAAAAACCAAGATACACAAGCATAATATGTAATGTTATCACATACAATAGCATAATCCATTAACATTAATAAAAGATATGTCCATGGAATAATAATTCAAATATTTGCAAGATATCAATTGGACGAGAAAATAATATTTATATTAAAATATGATCAAAAGAAGTGTATAAGTGACAAAATTTTGTGTCGGCATGTCTCGGAAACAATAAACTAAGTCCCTTCCAGTTGGGCCTCCACCACTTCAATCCTCCACCAAAGGAAAGATAATGTAAGAGAGACAATAATTATCCATCAAAGAGGGAAGAGATTGGGGGCTGAAAATGTGCTCAGACTTTAAAGGACAAAGGGATGCAGACTCAATGTGAAGTGAAAATTTCTCTGGAGTATCTTTGCTCTCAAAAGTTGAATTTTCTCTGCATCCACGGTTTGGATATGGCCCAATTTATAGCAGGGATGATTTTAAGGATGGAAATTTATTTTAAAATGTAGAAACCTTGG
>JZKD02S0588106.1:0-16085 GCA_000966675.3 Picea glauca
AAGTGCCTTCCATGGACAAGAGAATAAAAACAACTCTGAAATTCTCCAATAAAACTTGGCAAATTCTTCAAAAATCCAAGATGGTGCTAGCAACAAAGAAGATCATGCCTCAATATCAAGAGTATCTAAAATTGAGGGAAGAGATCCGTGCATAATTTCCCTTTAAAAACTTTTACACTCTCTCGTATGGAAGTGTGGCCCAAGGATTTGGACGAGGATTATTTTAATGGCACAGGGTAGGAAATGAAAAAGGATGAGCATGAAGAACATATGGAAGAACATGCATCTAGCTATGAAAAGGATGTGTGCATAGAGGAAGAACAAACAACAACATGTGATACATCATTAGAACTTACCGATGAGGTCGATGACACTAGTGTGCTCGATGGAGGAGATGAGGCTACGACATCTTGTCCTACTTATGATGACTGTGATAAGATGTTCCAATTAGCCATTGTTAAGGATTCAATACCTATCCCTGTGTATGATGCAGATGACAAGGATGGTTTGAGTGGGAATTCAGTACCTCATCCTATTTATGACATGTAAGATGATGCAAACACAATTGTACTAGAACATGACAAATATTGGGAGCTGTATGCAGAGGTTGACAACAAAGGGGTTGATTTAGGGGATGAGAGGAGATCAGAAAACTTGCATGAAGAATATAGTCCACATTGCACAACATGATCTAATGAATCAATTGTTCCCTTGTGTGACAACCCACACCATGTTGATGAAATGACATTGCATGATTTGGAGAATTGACTATTGGTCATAGAGGAACAAATTGTGCAGGTGTTAACGAGGGCAGATGGTGCTCATAAATTTATTGAAGACATTATGTGAAAAACCCAGATGGAGGAGAGGCAAAGGGGAATTGTAGATGGAGTCACTAGTACCCAATTGTGCATCATCAAAGACGCACTAGAGCAGAATAAATCTGAATATTTACATTTGTTCATGGATAAGGACCTTTCTCTTAAGTTCATTGAAGACAAGGATAGGGAGATCGAGGATATTTGTCACCAATTTAGTTTGGCACGCTATTCATCGTTGGAAGCAATGACACATGAGGGTGTGAGTGACACTCGTGATCTGAGGGAGGAGCCTCTTGTGATGATTTCGCATGAGAATCATTTAGAGTTGTAGGACAGATTTGACATAGAGGGTTTTTCCCATGTGCCTATTTTGCATGGAAGGGATCATGAGCCATTTCTTTTGGCTCAAGGATTAGCTACAGAAAAGGTAGTTGACAAAATTCCTTGTGGACCAACCAACAACAAAGTATATGCACTAGTTGATTCGGTGATTGAGTATATGAAAGATGTGGATACATCACTTTGGGATCCAGGTCTAGTTGATATTAACAGAGTGATTGATACAATGACACATATAGGATAAAAGGTGATACATGATGATATAGTGGTATGTAGTAGTATACAACAATATACATCGGTGTACAATGGTGTATAGTGGGGTTTTGGGATGTTTCCCTTGGGGAGACCTCCAGATAGGGATTTTAGACATATCATTGAGTTTGGTTCACCCGGGATCGATGAGTGGATGGATGAGATTCATGGAGAGGAATATTCCTTGGAGATTGATCTTCAATTGGGATATCACCATAGCTAGGACATAGAGCAGGATACCCGCAAGATTTCTCTCAAATGCTACCTTGAGTTATTGGTCATACCATTGGGGTTGGCCAACATACCTAACACTTCCCAGTCTTGTAGGCAGTGGTAGTGGCATGTAGTGCTATCTTTCGATGCCAACAGTATATTGATCAAGGCATGGAGGTTTCACCTAAGTCAGTTGGGTGAGGCAGTGTAATACCCCAAGGACGTGCCCCCGTTATGTCTATTTATTGTAAACATGTTTTATAGGCTGGTGAGCCAAGTGTATATAAGTTGGTGGGATTATGTGTTATTTAGACCAAAGAGCCTAGGTGTTAAAGGTCAGGAGCCTAATTTTTGTATATGTAATTATGCAGATCATTAATAAAATATAAACATCACTGCGTGTTGACCGACCACGAAGAAAGAGTGATGGGGGACTAAGTTTCCACAAGGCTAGGTAAGGGAAAGGGGGATGAAAGGTTGGAAGAGGGGCTAAGTTTGAGGGCTTAAGTCATTGGAAATAATAATTTATTATTATTCCAAAGTGGTGTGAAAGGTATTCTTTTATCCTAAGTCCTGGGAGAGGCAACGCATGAAACTCCAACATGTGCAAAAGAGAACACATACTTGATGGAGTGCATGCAGCTTCATGGGCGACATGTGTCGACCAAGGCATGTGCAATTTAACCCAAGAATTGAGCCGTGATGGGGGTTCATCCTCCATTTTTCTATCCGTTGTCTAAACCGTGTTACCTCTGTGATCGACCTCTGCTTAATTTTCTTGTCACGCATTCCTGATAACCAGAACCTGAAGTTAAACGGTGTATTCCTGTGAATCTTGTGGCCTCTTTATTCGACCTTTGCAATATTCATGCACACATCTAAAACCCAAAACCGTGAGGTCATCCTCTGATGTTTGCTTGAGAAGTCGATGCATCCTCAGTCTATACCCATTTTACCTCTACGTTGGACCTCTACATAACCATGCACATCGGAGAAACCAGTCAGGAGGAAAAGGCCGACCTATGTGTCCTATGAACCCAGGTTTATCCACACTGCAAATCTGAGTTTGTGCTTAATTGTTTGGGTTGTTGTCGTCTATGAAACCTGAGCATACCGTAATTGTCTATGTCATGTGTGTTATAACTGTGGGTTGTTGTGGCCATACGGTCCCTTGGCTAAGTGTGATTTTCTACCATCATTCGTTCCTTGTTGAGCCTTACTGTTGTCCTTATTGTGTTGGAACGGATCTGAAGAAGCAAGTTGTCAGGCCTGTGTGCAACACTCTCTCCAGGTGAGGGAGGTGGTTGTGGTTGAAGAGGTAGGTTGTCAGGCTTGTGAGCGACTCTCTCCAGGTGAGAGAGTGCGCGGAGGAAGTGAGAACTCATGGAAGGGGTCCTATAATTTCCATAGAGCTCAGAGATTTCCAGTTCAGCCTGTTGTTGAAGCCCGAGGCAAGGGAGGTTTAGCAACCGAAGGACTGTCCTTGTGACAGTGAAGGTGTATACTCCTGGGGTGGGACAGGCATGTGGGGAATGAGAGTCTGTGAGAAGTGGGCATAAGTGGCTCCTGGGAAAGAATCCATCCTCATAAACTATGTGTCTTCCTATTGACCTTTCCTAGCCTAGGATTCCCTTGCCCGGTGGAGCTTAGTCCCAACTAGGGGGTGACCTACTGCTGAGAGTGATGAGCAGCGCGGTATAAGGCTGGGATATTCGTGGAAGGTCTGCACACAGTTGGTGGTGTTACGCTAGTTTAAAAGATAAGTATTAATTATGTACTTAATTTGTATGTGATGCATGTTTGTGTCTTGAAATGTTTATCATGCATTCTGTTGCAAGTTTGAATTGTTGTTAATTCTATTTAAGTCTGTATGACAATAGTAACTCCATGTTGAATGTGTTAATTTGATTTAATGTATAATCTTTTAAATATATGTATGTATATTCCACGTAGTAGCATTTCCTGGCAGTGGGGTTGATGGTCGAGGATGTTAGAATATGGCATCAGAGCCATAGTTTCAACGATGAGCCTAGATGGGTCGGATAAGTGGTCTTTGGACCCAAGGTTTCGAGTGGAAATGGTGTTCGAATGGAACCAATTTCGAACCTTAGAATGTTTCTGAGTGCCGAGGGGGTTACTTGTCCGTGTTACGAAGATGAGGAGGAGTAGTGGTAGAATAAAACCGCAGTCGGCATGGTATTTGACCATGGAGAGAGAGAGCTCAACACTTGGGGTGTTGGAGCCATAGGATCTATTTGGGAAAAAGGAAAGTCCTTTACGACTGTCAGATCTAGAAAAGGTTGAATTGGGTTATCCTGGAATCCTATCGAAGTTCGGCAATCAGGAGAAGCAGGGTGCATTGAGGCACAAAATTCCAAAGTTCGAAGCTCCGAAGTCCCGGAAGAGATCTACACCGTAGATCTGAGGGGAGAAGCTTGACCATTAGATCTTGGGGAAGTCGCGCACAGATTATTCGCGAGAATCCTTTGGAGTTCGCAGATCGAAATATTTCAAGTGAAGAGAAGTGAAAACCTCCGAAGGAAGAAATCGCGAAGTGGATCTCGATCGTTTTTTGCGGGAGAGATATGGACCGTCAATTATCCAGGGAGAGTTCGGAACTGAGGCAATGAGGAGAAGGGGAATGTGTTGATGCACAAACTTCTGAAGCCCGAAGTTTCAAAGTGAAAGGGTAGATGTGGTGGGGCCGGATGACATCACTTGTGATGATGTGGACCTTTCTAGGCATACCACGTGCCATCGCCTTAGTTGGTGAAAATTGTATTATGTGGGCCCGAAGGACAGAGAAGTCGAAAGTTCGTAATTCGGAAGATCGAAAGGGAAGCAAGCTGGAAAGCTTCCTAAAACTGAAGTCCCGAAGTTCTGAAGACCCAAAGTCTCGAAACTCAGACGCTTGAAGTTCCATAGTGAGTGTCAGCCATCGGATGTTGGGTAGATGTGGATTGTTGATCCAATCTACTTCGTGAGTTCGTTAATTCAGAAATCTGAGAGTCTATTGTGATGCATTATAAAGATTTTGAAACCCAAAGTCTTGATTAAACGCCTATCGATGTAGCGTCTGGTTGCAACCCGTGGTTGTAGGGGTTGGGGTAAGAGAAAAGGGCTAAGGCTTGAAATTGTTACAGAGCCGCGCAGAGCTCAAAAAATTCATGAAATATGAATTTTTTATGTAATCAAATTTGTTTATGAATGTTGTGGAATTTGTTAAGGAATGATGGCCTGACAAATTCGAGTTGTCTGCATGTGTGTTTGTAGAAGTTTAGCAAGTACTAGAACCGATTAGAGTTTCCACTGAGTGCAAAGAAATGGAGGAGACACAGAATGCTTCTAGTTCAGAGAATGAAGCTAAAGGGATGGATGTTCATTTGGGAGTTGAAGGGTCGAACTCCAATGGGAATGGAGAAGAGATAGATAAGGAAGGGCATATGATGAAAATCATTGAAAGATTATAGAAAGATGCCCAAACACACTGAGAAGATAGTAGAAAGCTTATGAAAGCTAAGGAACAATAGGGAGAATTCAACTTAAAGTTGATGAAGAGTCTAGAGAGAATAGAAAAGAAGTTGGACAAGGAGAGAGACTTGAGCAAAATAGAGAGTCACCATACTTCTGAGATAAGAAGATCAAGGAGTGTTGGTAGACACCATCATCACTCCCAAGGTCGCTCCAAGAGGAGGGAACACAATAGTTCAAGCCCATCTCCTACCAGAAAGCACAAGAGATCTGGAGTGGATGAACTGAAGGGAAAAATGAACAAGATTAAGCCTCCTACGTTTGATGGAGAACATAAGAAGGAGGAAGATGCCGAAACATGGTTGCTTGGCATGAGGAAATATTTCCAACTGTAGAATTAGTCCTCTCATGCAGAAGGAAGAATTGCAATGTATCAACTAAAGGGAAAAGCATCCATGTGGTGGGATCAACTTGTGCATGTGCAACACATTAGAGAGAAAGATATCACTTGGAAATAATTCAAGAGGTATTTCAAGAAGAAATACTTGACTAAAATATATTATGACAGAAAGATGAAAGAGTTCTTTGAACTCAAGCTGGGAAACATGACCATTCATGAATACGAGCGAAGATTTTTGGAAGTGTTGAAGTATGTCCCATTCATCAAGGATGAGACTGTCAAGATTCATAGGTATCTAAGTGGATTTCCACCTTCCATTGGGGAAAAGATTCAATATGATGACCCAAAAACTATGGAAGAAATGATAAGAAGAGTGAAATTTTTATATGAGCAGAAAAGAGAGAATCCTACTTTCCGGAAGGCTTGGGAAGACAAGAAGAAATTCAAGATGGATCATAGGAAGAAGGGAACTAAGCCACCCTTTTTCAGGAACAGTCCTTAAGGAAAACCATCTTTTAGAGAGCCCGGGAAGGTTGAAGTGGGTGGGAAGATGTCAAGACAGCCACCTATGGAATGTTGGGGTTGTAAAGGAAACCATAGGTACAGAGATTCCCCCCACAGAAATGACAAAGTGAGAACTGTCCACAATGTTCAGCAGGCTGAAAAAGTGGAGGACATGGGCAGTAGAATGCCAAGGATCTACGTAGCCCTAGACAACAAGCAAGTTAAATATTAGTCACACATGATTGAAGTGGAAGGTATGATCAATAACCATTCCTTCACTATTTTAATTGATTTTGGGGATAGCCATAGTTATATAGATCCTAGATTGGTGGAAAGTTTGCAATTGTCGAGAAGAAAACATGAAAAGTCTTGGTTAGTGCAGCTGGCTACAGGAACTAAGAGAAAAGTCACTGAGTTAGTCAAGTATTGTCAAGTGGACATGAATGGACTGAGCACAAAGACTAAATTGAATGTTCTGCCTTTAGGTTCTTATGACTGTCTAATTGGGATGGACTGGTTGGAACAACACCATGCCATCCTATACTGTCATAACAAGGCATTCACTTTCTTGGATGAGGAGGGGAATCACAGAACAGTCCAAGTAATTACCAAAGTTGTTGCTATCAGAGAAATCTTAGCAATGCAGCTAAAGAAGTGCTATAGGAAAGGATGTC
Source organism: Picea glauca (assembly GCA_000966675.3). NCBI lineage: Eukaryota > Viridiplantae > Streptophyta > Pinopsida > Pinales > Pinaceae > Picea > Picea glauca. The sequence goes on from JZKD02S0588106.1 coordinate 6,675, forward strand.
AATTATTTGCAACCCATGTGGAGGAAACACCTAAGGATAAGGTGTTGAATATTGAAGATCATGTGGTACTAAAAGAGTTTGAATATGTATTCCAGGAAGTACCCGGATTAATTCCGAAAAGAGATATCAACTTCTCTGTAAACTTGATTCCTGGAGAAACTCTAGTGTCGAAAGCTCCTTACAAAATGAGTACATCGGAGCTGAAAGAACTGCAATTGCAACTGGAGGAGCTCCTGAGGAAGGGGTATATATGCCCAAGCGTGTCACCTTGGGGTGCCCCGGTCTTGTTCATGAAAATGAAGGGAGGGACGCTAAGATTGTGTATCAATTTCAGACAGTTGAACAAAGTAAATGTAAAGAACAAATATTCTATGCCAAAGAATGATGACCTCTTCGATCAGTTGAAGGATGTGAAGATATTTCTGAAGATAGACCTCAGGTCAGGATATCACCAGGTAAGGATAAAGGATGAAGACATCAACAAGACCATCTTTAGAACAAGGTATGGTCATTATGAGTTCACAGTGGTGTCGTTTGGGCTGTCAAACACACTCGTTGTTTTTATGTGCCTGATGAATGGTGTATTTAGGGACTATCTAGACAAGTGTGTCATAGTCTTCTTGGATGACATTCTGGTGTATTCCAAGTCGGAGGAAGAGCATGAAAAAATAATGAGGATGGTGTTGCAGGTGATAAGAGAGAACCAATTGTATGCCAAGTTGAGCAAGTGCGCATTTTATCAAGAGCAGATCCATTACTTGGGGCATATTATTTCGAAGGATGGGATAGTTGTATATCCTGAGAAGATTGAGGCCATTAGAGAATGGTCAATGCCAAAGAACGTGACTGAAGTCAGATCCTTTATGGGTCTAGTTGGTTATTACAGAAGGTTTATTACAGGGTTCTCGAGGATAGCTCACGCTATCACTTCCTTGCAAAGGTAGGAAAAGAAGTTTCAGTGGACAGAAGATTGTGAGAAAATATTTCAGCGATTGAAGTAGTTGTTAACCAGTGCTCCAATCTCAAGGATTGCAGAACCAAATGAAGATTCCGTAGTGTGAACAGATGCATGCAAAGAAGGACTGGGAGGAGTCCTTAGTTGGAATGGATTTGTAATCTGTTATGAATCCAAAAATTTGAAAGAGCACGAAAGAAACTATGCAACTCATGATTTGGAGTTGGCGGCCATAGTACATGCTCTGAAGAAATGGAGGCATTACCTCATGGGAAGGAGGTTCAAACTAAGGACAGACCATAACAGTCTAAAGTATTTGTTTGATCAACCAACTTTGAATGCTAGGCAGAGTATATGGTTGGAGTTTCTTTGTGAGTACGTTTTTTATATCAAGCATATCAAAGGAAAGGAAAACAAAGTGGCTGATGCGCTCAGTAGGAGAGTGCGTGAATTTCATGTTATAGCCATTAGCATGTAGCGAACTGATATTAAAAGTGGAATTTTGGAGGCTGCAAATATAGATTTGCAGTACATGGATTTGGTAGCAAAGCTATAGCAAGGTAAGATGCCACAGAAAGTGGAGAATTATAAATTGGAAACTAACGAAACACTTATGTACAAGAATAAAATTTATATACCTAATGTCCAAGACTTGAAACTTATGATTTTGAATGAAATTCATAATGTGCCTTATGCAGGGCACCCTGGATATCATAAAATTGTGGCAACAATCAAGATCCATTACTTTTGGCCAGGTTTGAAGAAAGAGATTGTTGAATACATCACCAGATGTATGGAGTGTTAGAAGGTTAAAGCTGAGCACAGACACCCAACAAGGTTGCTACAACCTTTAGCCATTCCCGAGTGGAAGTGGGAAGTGGTGACAATGGATTTCATCACAAGATTGCCCATAATAGGCAAGTAGCATGATTCAATCATGGTTCTAGTGGACAAGCTTACGAAAGATTCCCATTTCATTTCATTAAAGACTACTCACAATGCAACAGATGTTGTCAATATTTTTATGAGGGAAATAACACGATTGTATGGTTTTCCCAAGATAATTGTGTCTGACAGAGACCCGAAATTTACGTCAAATTTCTAGAAAGGTTTATTCAAGGGGTTCATAACGAATTTGAACTTCAGTACAACATATCATTCTGAGTCAGATGGGTAGACAGAGCGGGTGAATTGAGTAATAGAACACATACTGAGGATGTATGTGATGGACAAACCATCGAAATGGGAAGACTACCTACACTTGGTAGAATTCACCTACAAAAATGGGTATCAAGCATTGTTGAAGATGATCCCATTTGAAGAACTTTATGGAAGAAACTAAAATACTCCAGTAAGATAGGATAATCCAACTGATAGGGCAGTAATTGGGCCAGAGTTGCTCAAGGAAATGCAAGAAAAAATGCTAAAAATTAAGTAGAATTTAAAGGTTGCCCAAGACAGGGAGAAACATTATGATGATAAGAACATAACCCATAGAGAGTTTAAAGTGGGTGACCATGATTTCTTGAAATTCAAATCCAATAGAAGTTCCCTAAAGCTAGGAAGCTGCTCCAAGTTGGCAGCCAGATTTTGTGGGCCATTTGAAATCCTAGAAAGGATTGGGCTAGTTTCATATATGATTGCATTTCCTACATCCATCACTGTACATAATGTGTTCCATGTTTCATTTCTTAAGAAATATATACCTGATGCTAATCATGTTATTGATTGGAATGTGATTCAGATGGAGAAAGAAGGTGTCTTGCAAGTGTATCATGTGTGCATATTGGACCGGAAAAAAAAAATCTCCAAAATCAAGCCATAGGGATTGTAAAGGTCCAGTGGACCTGGTACAGTCCCGAGGACGCGACATGGGAACATGAGGATGCTATGCAGGCATAATACCCGCATCTTTTTTAAGATTTTGAAAATCTTGCTAATGTTATGTAAATGTTGCACTCAGGACATTGAAAAAATAAGGGGAGGGGATTGTAATACCCCAAGGACATGCCCTAGTTATGTCTATGTAATGTAAACATGTTTTATAGGCTGGTGAGACAAGTGTATATAAGTTGGTGGGATTATGTGTTATTTAGGCCAGAGAGACTAGGTGTTAAAGGCCAGGAGCCTGATTTTTTGTATATGTAATTATGCATATCATTAATAAAATATAAACATCATTGTGTGCCGACCGACCATGAAGAAAGAGTGATGGGGGACTAATTTTCCACAAGGCTAGGTAAGGGAAAGGAGATTGAAAGGTTGTAAGAAGGGCTAAGCTTGAGGGCTTAAGTCCTAGGGAATAATAATTTGTTATTATTCCAAAGTGGTGTGAAAGGTATGCTTTTATCCTAAGTCATGGGAGAGGCAACACATGCAACTCCAACGTGTGAAAAATGGAATGCATACTTGATGGAGTGCATATAGCTTCATGAGGGACATGTGTCAGCCCAGGCACATGCAATTGAACCCAAGAATTGAGCCGTGATGGGGGTTCGTCCTCCATTCTTTTGTTCGTTGTCTGAACCGTGTTACCTCTGTGATCGACCTCTGCTTAATTTTCTTGTCACGCATTCCTGATAACTAGAACCAGAAGTCAACTGGTGTATTCATGTGAATCTCGTGGCCTTTGTATTCGACCTTTGAAATATTCACACATGCATCTGAAACCCAAAACTGTGAGGTCATCCTGTGATGTTTTCCTAAGAAGCCAATGCATTCTCAGAATGTAACTATTTTACCTATGCATAACCACACACATATGAGAAACCAGTCGGGAGGGAAAGGTTGACCTGTGTGTCATGTGAACCTAGGTTTATCCACACTGAAAATCCGACTTCATGCTTAACTGTTTGGGTTGATGTCATTTGTGAAACCTGAGCATACCGTAATTGTCTATGTCGTGTGTGTTATAACAGTGGGTTGTTGTGGCCACGCAGTCCCTTGGCTAAGTGTGATTTGCTACCATCATCCTTTCCTTCCTGAGCCTTACTGTTGTCCTTCTTGTGCTGGAACGGAGCTGAAGAAGCAGGTTGTTAGGCCTATGTGCAACACTCTCTCTAGGTGAGGGAGGTGATTGTGGTTGAAGAGGCAAGTTGCCAGGCTTGTGAGCGACTCTCTCCAGGTGAGAGACTGCACGAAGGAAGTGAGAACTCCTAGAAGGGGTCATGTAGCTTCCATAGAGCTCATAGAATTATGGTCTGGCCTCTTTTTGAAGCCAAAGGTAAGGGAGGTTTAGCAGCCGAAGGACTATCCTGGTGATAGTGAAGGTGTATACTCCTGGGGTGGGACGGGCATGTGGGGAATGAGAGTCTGTGAGCAGTGGGCATAAGTGGCTCCTGGGAGAGAATCCATCCTCATAAATTGTGTGTCTTCTTGTTGACCTTGCCTAGCTTAGTATTCCCTTGGCCGATGGAGCTTAGTCCTAGCTCGAGGGTGACCTACTGCTGAGAGTGATGAGCAACATGATCTAAGGCTGGGAGGTTCGTGGAAGGGATGCACATAGTCTTCACAGTATTTGGTTGCTCTACTGATAGGTGGCCTTTAAGGGCCCCCTGGTGTTAGCACATTGCAGGATAATATTGTGGACGGTAGTTGCTCTACATCTTTCAAATGGGTTTGGAACCCAGGGATCATCATTAGTTTCAGTTTGGTTCATTTTTTGATGGAATTTCTTGAGGACAAGCAATCTTTGGGAATGGAGGATTTGTCATGTCCCCATTTTTGGATTCCCCTTTTCGACATTGGAAATGAATTTCATGGCTTGTTAGTGAAGAAAAAAGGAGTCAAAAGGGGTTATTTCATGTCACTTAATTAGGGGATGTTATGTATTTAAAGTGACATTAAGGAAATAAAGTAAATTTAGATTATTAAGTTACTTATCCATTATTAAAAGTGACTTTTAATATTAAAGTGAAAGTAAAAAATGGGATAAGGGTTATTTTGTATTTATTCCAAAGGAGTTATATTTGATCTAGTCAAAAGGGGAAAGTTCTAGAAGCTATATTTGATTTAGTCAAAATGGGAAAAGTTCTAGAAGGCATGGAAAAAGGATAAAAGGAGGGGTAGAAACTCACTTTGGATTAGGATTTGATATATCATTTTGGAAGTGCTCTTGGATCCACTATTTCATTAGGGTTTATCAAAACCCTTCCACTGTTGGTTTGGTTTTGGTGGTGCAATATCCACCCTAGCTAGACAAGAGGGGAATCCACCCAGGATTTCCATTGGAGCTTATACATATTTTATGAGTGGAACAAAATGAACACAGTTTATTATTATTATTAACATAGAGAAACAAGGAACAATAACATAGATACAATAAAAATGGCTTCTATTCAATAAATAAATATGCTGAAGCTGTAAAATGCAGATTGAAAAAGCTCGCTAGAATGGTGGTGGCTTATCTATGAGAAGAGATGTGACGATTGCGCTCATTCACCAGTAGGTGATTACAGTGAGGCTTTGAAATCCTTTTTAAAATATACATGAATTCAAAAACCTAGACATCAAAAAAACCTAACCCTAGGAGATGAAGTGCCAAAAGTCACATGGGCCCCATTAGGGTAAGTCAATACAACTTCCCGGGGTCGTAACTTTTGCATACGATCTTCATTTTAGGTGCACGGTATCTCGTTGGAAAGGTCTGTATGAGGACTACACATTATGCCATAAAAAATTTTCTTTGTCTATAGTTTGACTATGTAGATCCCTAAGAATGTTTTTTAGGGCCTCAAAACATCCCCAGAAGTTCAGGACTTGAAAACTAGGAAAAAACTGCCAAACTGAAAAACTACCAAGATGAGCTAGTTGGAATAGGTGGGTGGCCACTGATATCCACCTATATCAATCCTCCCCCATTAGGAATCAATGAGATCCATTTCATTGAGTTCCCTCATAAGATGAGGAAATTTCAGTTAAATTTGGCCCCAGGTGAGCCACTTGCCTTGGTGCAGGAGTTTCCCATCTTTGACAACCCAATAAAGTTGGATCCTCTGTTGGAGAGTGCCCTTGAATTGTGTGTCCATGATCTGATCAGTGGATTCTTTTTCCATGCAGTCAAAGTTGAGCTCTTTTGGTGTCAATTGTTTTTTTATCTCCGAGGTGTCCAATAATGGTGGAAAATATGGTCGAAGGAGATCCATAGTGAACATTTGGTGCAAGCCAAGGAAGGGCGGAATGTTGAGCTCAAAATAATTTTTTCCCACAACCTTGGTGATGGTGTAAGGTCCATAACGGAGTGGAACGAAGCTTATGATGGGGCCATGCAGGCAGAAATAATTGTCATCTTGGAAAAGTGATCAACAACCACAAAAACACAATCATTTCCCTGCTTGGTGGATGGAAGGCCCGACATGTAGTCCATTAAGATGGATTCCCATGGCATGTTAGGAGTAGGCATAGGGGTGTACATGCCTTGTTTCTTAGTGGTCAGTTTGGAAATAACATAGGAAGTGTAGGACTTGATATAATTGTTGACGTCCTATCGAATTTTTGGTTAGTAGAAATGTTTTTGTGGCACTTCCACTATATTTTCTACGTGAAAGAGTCCTGCCACCCAACTGTAGTGGGATTCCAAAATCATCTTCAATCACTTGCTCGATGGAATTCATATATGGCCCAAATGGCACAAAAACTCATCTTGAAGATGGAAATTAGTGACACTTGTGTTTGTGCCCAACATCTGGTAGGTGGTGGCGAAGTCAAGATCTTTCTCATAGAGATGTTTCCATCCAGAGGTCTCATGGCCGTAATATTATAACATCGTGATGAGTGTCGCGAATGGAGGTCGGATGAGGAAATCAATGATGTGGTTGGTACTTCCTGTCTTATACTTGATGTTGAGGTGGAACTGCTACAAGTATGTGGACCACTTATGATGGTGATCATTCTGCAATTTTCCTTATGTATGAATGAACTACAATGACTTATGATCAATGTTGATGAATGTATTCTTTCCAAGAATGTAATGCCTCCATTGATGGCAGGCTTGCACAATGGAGTGCATTTATTTGTTGTAAGTAGTGTACTTATGGACAACATGTGATAGTGTCTCACTATGATAGGCCATGGGGTAGTCGTTCTGAGTGAGAAATGCACCCACAACATAGTCTAAAGCATCTATATCGATATCAAAAGGGTTTTGTAGGTCGAGTAATGAAATCACTAGGATTGAGCACAAGCGTTGCTTCAAATCATCAAATTCTTGTTGTTGGGACATGCCCCACACAAATTTTTCCTTACCACCACCCATGGTTACTTGGCTGAGGGCCCATGCAATATGGGAGAATCCCAACATGAACCTATGATAGAAATTGTCAAGGCCTAAGAAGATCTGAATCTTAGTGAGTGTGGTTTGGGCTGGCATGTCACAGATGACCTAGATATTGGTTGGATCCACATGCATGCCATGCTCATCAACAATGTAGCCTAGGTATTGGACCATGTCCATGCTGAAGGAGCATTTTTCCAAGTTTCCATATAGCTTGTGTTGTCGTAGAGTGTGTAGAACCTGTTGAATATGTTGCAAGTGTTCTCCCCAAGTCTTGTTGTATATGATGATGTCATTCAGATACACCACTACAAAATAATTCTTGAAAGGCCACAAGACCTTGTCCATCATTCTCATGAAAGTTGTTGGGGAATTTTTCAAACAAAAGGGCCTGACCAACCATTCAAAAAGACAAGGAAGTCTTCCATGCATCTATCTTCTCTATTGGGACCTCATGATAGCCATAGTTCAGATCAATCTTACTAAAGTATTCAACCCCCTTGATTTGATCAAGGAGATCGTCGATTCAGGGAATCAGGTATAGGTTCCTGACTGTGATTTTATTTAGGGCTCGATAATCAATGTAGAGTGGTCAAGTATTGTCTTTCTTCTGTACAAGAACGATTGGGCTTCCACAAGGTGATGAGATCGATCATATGTACCCCTTTTGGAGCAGTTCTTGGATCTGATGCTTGATCTCCTCATTTTCTAATAGAGAGCGACGATAGACTGTCCCATTGGGTAGAGGTGCGTTGGGGGTCATATCTATGGAATGATTGACCTGACAGTGTAGAGGAACTCTGATAGGTGAGGAGAAGATGTATTTGTATTCTTCCACTACCTTATCCACTTTATTCTACTACGTGGAGAGGCCGATCATGAAGGCCCTAGATGTGGCTGCAATATTTCACTTACTCTGAGAGTGAATCACGAAGAAGACAAACTTCCCGGTGTGAGATATGACATTCCTGCATTTCTTGGAAAAGATCAAGGAAATTGCACTAGGTGGGACTGCTATCCTGTACAATTTCTTGTTCAAATTAATAATAACACTGTGAGGCCTAGACTCATATACAACATGATGTTTCTAGAAATAAGGTTGGCCCAAAAGAACATCACAAACTTCAAGGGGAGAAACATCACACAATAACTCATCTTTGGAGGGCTTGATGTCGTATGATAGGTGGCACTGTCGGCGGATACACATATCCCTTCCTTGGTGGAGCCATCCGATGGTGTAGGGTTGCAGGTGCATCGTTGTTGGCAGGGCTATCCACTTGACAAACTCCGCTAAGATGATTTTATTTTGACTACTGCTTTCAATGATGAAGCTCAGTGGTGTTCCTTTCACCCACATCTGTGAATGAAAGAGGTGTTATCCTTCCTTTGGCTCATCAGGTTTACCAGGATGGATCTTGGTGGTAGTAATGGTGGCACTGGGTTCCATGGCAATGATATGTCTCCCTTTTATAGTTATGACTCAAATTTGCAACCCGCATCTGATTCAAAAGCTTTCATCTTAGCCATTAATGACTTCTTTGAGTGGAAAGCAACAATGTTATTCTAGGGGCTCTTATGGAAGTCACACCACTTCCCGATATCTTTCTTCGTCTTTCCATTGTCCTTCTTTGTTTGCGGCTTAAACTGGTTGTCCTTACGATTCCCATATTTTCTCCACCATTTTTTTGTGGGTTAGGGCTTCCCTTGCTATACTTCTTCTGTGAGGGGTTCCCATACCCAAACTTTCATGTCTTTTGTTTAATCTTCTACTCGATTTTGACGGAATATCGATAGTTCACGCCCAAGGATGAGATGTCCAAAAACTACATTTATTCCCGGATGTATCTATGCAGACCATCGCAGTACTTGAGAACCGGATGTCACTCGGAATATTTGATACCTATATTAGTGCTCAAGGTATGGAAGATATTTGTGAACTCTAGCACTGCTCAATCCCTTTCTTGTTGTAGTGTGGTCCATTATGTATACATGTCATCATAAATTCCAACAGGGTAGTATTGTTCTTTAATAGCATCCTTGAAGGGATCCTATGTGATTGCGACTATAAATAATGAGGGTTCCTCTGTTGCATTTTTCTCACAGAAAGTATCCCACCAATATTTGACATGGGGAATGAATTTGAGGAGCACAAAAGTTATATTTTCTCTATTCGAAAAGCCATGGA
>JZKD02S0588117.1:0-16085 GCA_000966675.3 Picea glauca
AAGGGCTTTGACTGCTTGGTTATTCACCAAGAATCAATCCATGCCGTATGCATGGGTACCCTGGACTTTTCCAGGGGCCCTAGGCTTATCTAGGGGCTTTGACTGCTTGGTTATTAACCAAGAACCTCAGTCATATACTGGGGGCCCTCATAAGGGTCTTTTCCACCATGGTACAAGACCATGGATCAACCCATGCCTCAGGCATGGGTACCCTGGACATTTCCAGGGCCCTAGACATATCTAGGGGCTTACCTGCTTAGTCTCAGACTAAGAATCCCAGTCATATACCAGGGGCCCTAAGAAGGGTTTTTTGCCATGGCAATGACTGTTTGGTCCCAGAGCAAATATCCCAGGAGTGCACTGGGGGCCCTAGATCTCGTCTAGGGTCTTAGCCATCCTCCAGGAGAATGGCTCTCGCAGCTGCTTATAAATTTAACAACAGCTTTAGGTGGTGATAACTCCAATGAGGAATGCGTGAGCTAAGAGGGAGATGCGCATTAGGGTTAGGGTAAATGTGTGAGTGAAGGGGAGATGCGTGAGGTTGAAGGGGAGTGATGGATGAGTGGAGGGGAGATGTGTAGAGTGGAGGAATAGTGGAGGTGGAGTGAAGTGAGTGAGAGTGGATTGAGGTGGAGTGGAATGTGTAGTTAGGAAGTGCGTGGGCACATTGAGATGTGCGCCCTCCTCTAGAATGCGCCATTTAGGATTGTGGGGTCAAGTTTCCTCATTGGGATCTCCCCCATGTTCACATCACCTCCTTGAAGTCAACCTTACCTTAGCTTAACTCTCCTAGGCTTCCAATCATATGGGGACATGAGAAAAACATGTTTCCAACATGTTCCCCAGTTCTCCTAAAAAATAGGAAATGAATTTAATTACCCCTTTTTCGTAAATTTCGAGTAAATTTGATTTTTTAGTGATAATAATCACTTTTTTGTCTCGAAAGATGGGAAATAGGGGTTTGCATGATACTATGGACTGAAAAACGACCATAAATATGACATCTGATAATGTTTGATGCCATATTTTTATAATTTATTGACTCAGAATTAAAAAATTCTATTTTTGCGGGAATTTAATTAATTCACTAAAACATTAAAAAAAACCGATCAAACCTAGCCACAATTTCCAAATGAATCAATCAACATGACCTAGTATGAGCTCATATACATTTAGACAATAGACATTGGTTTTCCATGCCAAGGCCTAACCACCAACACATACTCTAGCTCTGGAGTTCGTCTTCTGAGTGAAAAAACTTAGAAATTATTTAATCGCTCATAAAGGCCAGCAGAAAAAATAATTAACAAGTGAAAAAAAACACTCTAGAGTACATGTTCGTGCCTAGGTCTTAGGTGGCCAATAGCCTTTTACAATATCTCATACTTAGGTCATTTATTACAATTGTGGAAATGTGGAAAAAAATGGTCTTTTGCAAGGCCGACTGAACTCTGAACTCTGTCATATGAGCACTGATTGCTCATTCTTTGGCGGCTCTTCAGGAAATCCATCTTGTGCAAACTGGTGGATAACACGTACCACTCAAATTTTTCCTAACTCATACCCACTTTCTAGATCCACTCACTTTCCCACCTTTAATAAATAATTTAATTAAAGGTTCACTTTATTTAATTAATTAAAAAAGAGGTTTTGCCCCCCCTTCTATCCTCCCATACACACTTCTTCCTTTGATATAACTCATCCCCATCCATTTAATAAAAACCCACTCCCCTTTTGATTAATAAATTATTTAATGTGTTACCTCCTATTAGTTTGTCCCCCATGTGAAGCATGTGTATCTCCTTATTAAACATGATCATCCCTTTTAATAAAGCACATATTTTAAAATAATATGCATGCTCATTCTTTTGATTAAAAAAGTGTGCATGGCATAAATACCTCATGCTCTAATTCCCTTCACCAGTACAGTCCATAGGAGATCAAACTTCAGAAGAAATCGATAGATGCAGCAGAAGCAAGCGGTTTTGGAGATCATATAGACTCAAAGGGAGTCAAGCTTCAGAGGGAGCATGCAGATTCAGAGTGAGCCTGATCTCAGAGAGAGTCAATGGCTTAGAGACTTTCTTTCAGAAAGTATTTCTTCTAAGAGTCAGATAGGAGAGAGAGACGTCTTCCAAGATTGACAGACAGGTGCCATGAATTGAGGAGGCTAGATCGAAGTTTCATAGGCTTCTAGGAGATGTGAGATCTCTTGGGAGGATTCCCTTGTCTCGATAGACCTTGTTGCACTGATAGAGGAGGCAGCCAGTCAAAAGGACTGGGATATAGATTTTTCCTCAGTTCCAGAAACCACACATGTTTTCCAACTATATGGCGATGATTAGCAACATCATTGATTAAGATCCTTCCACCATTGAAGAAGCTGCTGAGAAGCAGGAATGGAAAGATGCCATGATGGAGGAGTATCAGTCCATCATGAAGAATGATGTGTGAGAGGTGGTTCCGAGACCAGAAGGGAAGTCAGTAGTGACTTCTAAGATTGATCTACAAGATCAAGCATGTTGCAGATAGCAGCATAGAGATGTACAAAGCTTGATTTTGTTGATTTTTTTATGCTTGATCAACTTGTTAACATTCTATTCAATTTTGCATAGCATAAACATCATGAAGCATAAACCCTAAGCATTAATTGCATCATACAATTATCCAAGTTCACAAGAAGATAACCGTTCACAAAATACACAAGAGATATCCTAGGAAACCCTTCTTCACAAGGGAGAAAAACCCAACAACAACCTTTCACTAGATAATAGATAGTCCAAAAGAAAATCCAATCACCAAGAAGAAGTGCGCTAGAATCCCAAGAGGCTAGCGCTACACAAGAGAGAGAAAGTGATCCAAGTGTATTATAACAAAATGAGAGATAGTTCTCCTCTATTTATACTAGTCCAATGAGAACTATTTCCTTTCCAAAAGGTGTCTCTTCATCCAGGTCGACTTCAACAGATTAGGTCTTCTACACAAGACGTTGGGCTTCTGATGGGTCTTCTGCACAAGACGTTGGGCTTCTTCTTGTCTCTGGTCATCATAGTGAAAGGCTGCATCAATATGTCACACATAGTTGCACCCATTGTGAACGTCCTCATCTCTTCTAGGGGTTATGACCCACTAGAGCAAGTCATCATCATCGTCAAGGGCTGCTCCCTCATGATGTGTCCACTTGGTCAACTCCCAAGTGACATGTCCACATGGTCTGCTCCCATGGGATGTTGGGTGCCCTCCCAAGACAGCTTGCCACTCCTTTGACAAGTGTCATGCTCAACTCAGTCTCAGAGGAGTGTTCAACCCAACCCGATATGGGGAAAATATCAGGGGCGTCCCCATAGATCAACCCAGCCCATCCACCTAGGGAGAAGACCCATCTCAGGTCAACCCAACCCAACACAGCTGAGGAGAAGACCAGTCTCAGGTCAACCCGACTCAATCCATCGGGGAGAAGATAGGGAGAAGGCACAGGCCGACCCAACCCACTGTTGTGGGGAGAAGACCTGAACAATGTCTCACGAAGCTGCAATCATCAACACTCCCTCTCAGCAAGAGGGACATTCTCTGTCACGCCAAGTTTATCACGAAATTACATGAACTTCGACTTGGCAAGGGGCTTGGTGAGAACATCTGCTATCTGCTCATCGGTAGGAAGGCATTCCACTTGAACTGCCTTCCACTGCACAATATCACGATATAGTGATACTTGATCTCATCATATTTGGTATTGTCATGAGATACTGGATTCTCTGAGAGTTTCACATAGCTTTGGTTGTCACAATGTATCACGGTGGGATCCAGCATTTGACCAAACAATCTTGCAAGTAGCTTGCAAATCCACACTACTTCGCGTATTGCCATACATATTGCAATGTACTCTTCTTTGCGGTACTTAGGGCCACAGAAGTTTGTTTCCTGTTGCACTAGGAAACCATGGCAGATCCTAGGCTGAAGCAACATCCGGAGGTGCTCTTTCTGTCAACTGTGCTTCCTGCCCAATCTGAATCGGCATATCCTTGCAATCTCATGTCAATATTAGAAGCATATCTGAGGCCATGTCCAACTGTGGCTCGTAAGTATATCAACACATGCTTCACAATCACCCAATGTATCTCTCTCGGTTGTCTCATGAACTGGCTAAGTGCATTCACTGCATAGAAAATACCAGGTCTAGTATTAACCAGATACATTAGTGATCCAATTAGTTGTCGATACATAGTCGGATCAATCAAGTCTAAATCAGAAGAAGACTCACTCAACTTCTTCAGATTCGCCACCATCGGTGTGGTCATAGACTTACAGTTTGTCATGCCAAATCTCCTCAAGATCTCAACTGTGTACTTCCCTTGACTCAGGAAAATCTCATTAGTTCTCTGCCATACTTCAAGTCCCAAGAAGTAATGCATCAATTCGAGATCCTTCATCTCAAATTCATAAGCCAACTCATGCTTGAACCAATTAATGAGATGCTCTGCTTCGGTGAGGAATAAGTCATCAACGTACACGATCAGAATCAGGGATTCACCATTGTCAACTTTGTAGTACAGGTTGGCATCAACAACACTCTTGCTGAAACCTAAAGTCATCAGATATCCATCAATCCTCGCATACCAAGCACGAGGGGCCTACTTGAGTCCATATAGATCTTTCTTCAACCTACACACATGGGACTCCTTCCCATGAATCACAAAGCCATTTGGCTGCTCGATATACACCTCTTCCTCAATCTCACCATTGAGAAAGGATGTCTTCACGTCCATCTGATGTAGTCTCCAACCCAAGGTTGAAACAAGTGCAATAATCATCCGAATGGAGGTATATCGAGCAACAGGAGCAAAATATCCTCATAATCTATTCCCTCCACCTGAGAGAATCCTCTGGCCACAAATCTCGCTTTGTGTGTCTCAATGCTCTCGTCAACTGCATGTTTTATCTTATAAATCCACTTGGAAGTCACCACAAACTTCCCTTTGGACCTTGGAACAATGTCCCACACATCATTCTTCATGATGGACTGATACTCCTCCATCATGGCATCCTTCGATACTGGCTGACTAGATGCCTCCTCATAACTGGAAGGTTCAGAATCAATGATGTGGCTCATGGCTGCTATATAACTTGAGAATCTCTTGGGTCTCTTACTTTCTCTGAAAGTACCATGAGGAGCTGCATGTCCCTCTGCCTCCTGCAAGGTCTGATGAGCCTAGACAGGTCTTTTCCGACCCATTGTAATCTCTCTAGGAACATCAATAGGATGTACTGGCTCAATAAGATCAACAGGATCAAAAGTCTCTACTGGCTCGTCAGGCTCTCTCTGTATCGTTGGGGTGTGAGGTGGGGAAGACACCATCTCTTTCTCTCTCTCACTGTCAGTCTCAATGTGAGACCTTCTCGATTTTCTGAAGGCAACTTCCTCCTCAAAGGAAACATCTCGACTCACTTCGATCTGTCTCTGACCTGTGATGTAGATCCGATATGCTTTCGATGATTCATTATACCCAACAAATGTGCCCTTCCGGCCAGAGGGTTCTAGTTTTGACCTTTTCTCCTTGGGTACGTGAATGTAGACTGGACACCCAAATATCTTGAAGTGTCCTACTTTAGGCTTAACTTTCGTGAAGGCCTCTTCGTGAGTCATGTTCTTCAAAATCTTGTGAGGACTTTTGTTCTGCACATATACTGTAGTCATGGATGCTTCTGCCCAAAGAAACATTGGTAAACTCTGATGATGGATCATAGCCTTGGTTGCTTCCACAATAGATCTGTTCTTCCTTTTTGCAACTCCATTCTGCTGAGGGTTGTAAGGAACAGTGTACTCCCTCTTGATCCCTGCCTCAATGCAAAAATCAATGAAAAACTTGGAGGTATATTCTCCTCTGTTATCTGATCTCAAGGTCTTTATCTTCCTTTCGGTCAGGTTCTCAATCTGAGCTTTAAATTCTTGGAATCTGTCAAGGACTTCTTCTGACTCCTTGGATTTCAAGAAGTAAATCCACGTCTTCCTTGAGTAATCATTAATGAAGATCACATAGTAGAGGTATCCACTCAAGGAAGCAACTGTCATAGGTCCACACAAATCTGAATGTATTAGATCCAAGACTCCTTTGGATCTGCTCTCACTACTGGAAAACGTCCCCTTGGCATTCTTGCCAAGAGCACAGCCTCTGCAAACGCTATCATGCTCAACACAAAGTGGTGGAAGTCCAGTCACCATCTTCCCCAGAGAGGGAAGGGCTCTGTAATGTAAGTGAGCAAGTCTTTTGTGCCAAAGCTCACTCAGATTGATAGAATCATGTACAAGTTCTTGAATTGGATGAGCTGTCAATTTGTACAAGTTGTCTTCTCGAACACCAATTACACTGGCTAAATCCATACTAGAGTTCTTGTGCCATGAAAGAACTTTTCCATCGAAGAAGTTAACCTTGTAGCCTTTGTCCTCTAAGGCTGAAATAGAGACAAGGTTCCTTCTCAATCCCGGTACAAACAATACATCGCTCAAATGAAGTGGAATACCTGAGTCTAGTTGAAGGGAGGTGTTTCCAGTTCCCTTCACAACATATCTAGCATTGTCACCAAGTACATGTAATCGATAATTCTTCTACACTAGTTCAATGAGATGTTCTCTATATCCAGTCATATGTCTGGAAGCACCACTATCAATTAACCAAACATTATTACTAGTAGGAACCGTACCTGAGAGGGATGAGATGAAGAAGAATTCTTCAGCAGGTTTGGATCTGGTGTGAAGTGGATCTTCATCAATGTTGGCAGTGGATGCATGCCTCCTTCCTTTCCTTCGTATAGGACAGTCTCTGGCACAATGTCCATATTTATCACATCTGTAATATTGAACTTTTGACATGTCTTTCTCCTTGTGTTCATGAGCCTGATGTGGCTTTCGTTTCCTCTTAAATCTTTGCATACCTTTTCCTCTTCCTCTTCCTTTCCTTGCATGAGAGGCAAGTGCATGACTTTCATCATGATGGGAACTATGTGCACCTCTCACTGCAAGTCTTGTCTCCTCCTAAGTGCAGTCTACCCATAATCGATCAAACTTAGGCAGTTTGGATCGTCCACTAATACTCTGGATGAATGGCTCCCAATGACTTGGAAGACCATTGAGGGTTAGCATTACCAGCTCTCTGTCTGAGATGATTTCTCCAATGGTGCCTGACTGATATCTGATCTCAACAATTTTCATGAAGAAGGTGGCAACTGTATCCGCTTTGGTCATTTTAATATTCTGAAGTTGGTGCTTCAAGGCAATAGCTCTGTTGGTGTTCTTACTTTCAAACAACTTCTTCAAGGCATCAAACATCTCTTTCACTGACTTCATTGAGTAGATGTCTGGAATAAGATGATCTTTCACAAAGTAAATGATTATCTTTCTAGCCTTGGCATCATTTTTCTTCCACTGAGTTTTATTTGATGCATCTGTGAGTTCTGGTACAAATTCCTCCACAAATTTTATTAGGTCACACTCTTCTAGAGTGATGAGTAGTCTTGATTTCTAGGAGTTGAAGTTAGAGGCTCCATCAAGCCTATATTCCACAGGAACGTTTCCCACCATGATTGTAGAAACCCTAGAAACCAAAATCTGCAGAAACCGTAGGGTTGGAAATCCAAACTTCTTCAATTTTCAATCTGAAGGTTGCAGGTGATGTGCTGGACTAGGCCGTACCTGCTTGTGAAGAGATTAGGCCCAACGCTCAAGGGAAAGTGCTAAAACTAGCTTGACAAGGAAAAAGGGTAGGGGTCGTTTTTTGCAGTTGCAGCAAAAAGGTGACGACTAGCTTGGAAAGTTGCTAGAGAAGCTTGTGCAATGGCTCTTTCAGGAACACTGCTCTGAAACCATGTTGAATTTTTATGCTTGATCAACTTGTTAACATTCTATTCAATTTTGCATAGCATAAACACCATGAAGCATAAACCCTAAGCATTAATTGTATCATACAATTATCCAAGATCACAAGAAGATAACCATGCACAAAATACACAAGAGATATCCTGGGAAACCCTTCTTCACAAGGGAGAAAAACCCAACAGCAACCTTTCACTAGATAATAGATAGTCCAAGAGAAAATCCAATCACCAAGAAGAAGTGCGCTAGAATCCCAAGAGGCTAGCGCTACACAAGAGAGAGAAATTGATCCAAGTGTGTTATAACAAAATGAGAGATAGTTCTCTCTATTTATACAAGTCCAATGAGAACTATTTCCTTTCCAAAAGGTGTCTCTTCATCCAGGTCGACTTCAGCAGATTAGGTCTTTTACCCAAGACGTTGGGCTTCTGATAGGTCTTTTGCATAAGACGTTGGGCTTTTGATGGGTCTTCTACACAAGACATTGGGCTTCTTCTTGTCTCTGATCATCATAGTGAAAGGCTGTATCAATATGTCACACATGACTGCACCCAGTGTGAATGTCCTCATCTCTTCTAGGGGCTACGACCCACTAGAGAAAATCATCATCATCGTCAAGGGCTACTCACTCATGATGTGTCCACTTGGTCAACTCCCAAGTGACATGTCCACATGGTTTGCTCCCATGGGACGTTGGGTTCCCTCCCAGGACAGCTTGCCACTCCTTTGATAAGTGTCATTCTCAACTCAATCTCAGAGGAGCGTTCAACCCATCTTGATATGGGGAGAAGATCAGGGGCATCCCCACAAATCAACCCATCCTATCCACCTGGGGAGAAGACCCGTCTCAGGTCAACCTAGCCCAACACAATTGAGGAGAACACCAGTCTCAGGTCAACCCAGCTCAGTCCATCGAGGAGAAGATAGGGAGAAGGCACAGGTCAACCCAACCCATTGCTCCGGGGAGAAGACCTGAAGAATGTCTCATGAAGCTGCAATCATCAACAGATTTATGGCCCGAGGATTCTCGCAGTAAGAGGGAGAAGATTATGACGAGACACTTGCTCTAGTAGCCAGAAGAAGTGTACATAGAGCAACCACAAAATACATGAGAAGGAGTCTCATGTCCGCAGATTGAAGACGGCTTTTTACGAGCCTAAACAGACACCCAAGACATGATATGCTAGATCAGATAGTTATTTGATGAGCTTGTGGATGGTTTCCCATTGATCCTATATGTGGATGACCTGTTTCTGACATGAGATGAGAANTGCACTAGGAAACCATGGCAGATCCTAGGCTGAAGCAACATCCGGAGGTGCTCTTTCTGTCAACTGTGCTTCCTGCCCAATCTGAATCGGCATATCCTTGCAATCTCATGTCAATATTAGAAGCATATCTGAGGCCATGTCCAACTGTGGCTCGTAAGTATATCAACACATGCTTCACAATCACCCAATGTATCTCTCTCGGTTGTCTCATGAACTGGCTAAGTGCATTCACTGCATAGAAAATACCAGGTCTAGTATTAACCAGATACATTAGTGATCCAATTAGTTGTCGATACATAGTCGGATCAATCAAGTCTAAATCAGAAGAAGACTCACTCAACTTCTTCAGATTCGCCACCATCGGTGTGGTCATAGACTTACAGTTTGTCATGCCAAATCTCCTCAAGATCTCAACTGTGTACTTCCCTTGACTCAGGAAAATCTCATTAGTTCTCTGCCATACTTCAAGTCCCAAGAAGTAATGCATCAATTCGAGATCCTTCATCTCAAATTCATAAGCCAACTCATGCTTGAACCAATTAATGAGATGCTCTGCTTCGGTGAGGAATAAGTCATCAACGTACACGATCAGAATCAGGGATTCACCATTGTCAACTTTGTAGTACAGGTTGGCATCAACAACACTCTTGCTGAAACCTAAAGTCATCAGATATCCATCAATCCTCGCATACCAAGCACGAGGGGCCTACTTGAGTCCATATAGATCTTTCTTCAACCTACACACATGGGACTCCTTCCCATGAATCACAAAGCCATTTGGCTGCTCGATATACACCTCTTCCTCAATCTCACCATTGAGAAAGGATGTCTTCACGTCCATCTGATGTAGTCTCCAACCCAAGGTTGAAACAAGTGCAATAATCATCCGAATGGAGGTATATCGAGCAACAGGAGCAAAATATCCTCATAATCTATTCCCTCCACCTGAGAGAATCCTCTGGCCACAAATCTCGCTTTGTGTGTCTCAATGCTCTCGTCAACTGCATGTTTTATCTTATAAATCCACTTGGAAGTCACCACAAACTTCCCTTTGGACCTTGGAACAATGTCCCACACATCATTCTTCATGATGGACTGATACTCCTCCATCATGGCATCCTTCGATACTGGCTGACTAGATGCCTCCTCATAACTGGAAGGTTCAGAATCAATGATGTGGCTCATGGCTGCTATATAACTTGAGAATCTCTTGGGTCTCTTACTTTCTCTGAAAGTACCATGAGGAGCTGCATGTCCCTCTGCCTCCTGCAAGGTCTGATGAGCCTAGACAGGTCTTTTCCGACCCATTGTAATCTCTCTAGGAACATCAATAGGATGTACTGGCTCAATAAGATCAACAGGATCAAAAGTCTCTACTGGCTCGTCAGGCTCTCTCTGTATCGTTGGGGTGTGAGGTGGGGAAGACACCATCTCTTTCTCTCTCTCACTGTCAGTCTCAATGTGAGACCTTCTCGATTTTCTGAAGGCAACTTCCTCCTCAAAGGAAACATCTCGACTCACTTCGATCTGTCTCTGACCTGTGATGTAGATCCGATATGCTTTCGATGATTCATTATACCCAACAAATGTGCCCTTCCGGCCAGAGGGTTCTAGTTTTGACCTTTTCTCCTTGGGTACGTGAATGTAGACTGGACACCCAAATATCTTGAAGTGTCCTACTTTAGGCTTAACTTTCGTGAAGGCCTCTTCGTGAGTCATGTTCTTCAAAATCTTGTGAGGACTTTTGTTCTGCACATATACTGTAGTCATGGATGCTTCTGCCCAAAGAAACATTGGTAAACTCTGATGATGGATCATAGCCTTGGTTGCTTCCACAATAGATCTGTTCTTCCTTTTTGCAACTCCATTCTGCTGAGGGTTGTAAGGAACAGTGTACTCCCTCTTGATCCCTGCCTCAATGCAAAAATCAATGAAAAACTTGGAGGTATATTCTCCTCTGTTATCTGATCTCAAGGTCTTTATCTTCCTTTCGGTCAGGTTCTCAATCTGAGCTTTAAATTCTTGGAATCTGTCAAGGACTTCTTCTGACTCCTTGGATTTCAAGAAGTAAATCCACGTCTTCCTTGAGTAATCATTAATGAAGATCACATAGTAGAGGTATCCACTCAAGGAAGCAACTGTCATAGGTCCACACAAATCTGAATGTATTAGATCCAAGACTCCTTTGGATCTGCTCTCACTACTGGAAAACGTCCCCTTGGCATTCTTGCCAAGAGCACAGCCTCTGCAAACGCTATCATGCTCAACACAAAGTGGTGGAAGTCCAGTCACCATCTTCCCCAGAGAGGGAAGGGCTCTGTAATGTAAGTGAGCAAGTCTTTTGTGCCAAAGCTCACTCAGATTGATAGAATCATGTACAAGTTCTTGAATTGGATGAGCTGTCAATTTGTACAAGTTGTCTTCTCGAACACCAATTACACTGGCTAAATCCATACTAGAGTTCTTGTGCCATGAAAGAACTTTTCCATCGAAGAAGTTAACCTTGTAGCCTTTGTCCTCTAAGGCTGAAATAGAGACAAGGTTCCTTCTCAATCCCGGTACAAACAATACATCGCTCAAATGAAGTGGAATACCTGAGTCTAGTTGAAGGGAGGTGTTTCCAGTTCCCTTCACAACATATCTAGCATTGTCACCAAGTACATGTAATCGATAATTCTTCTACACTAGTTCAATGAGATGTTCTCTATATCCAGTCATATGTCTGGAAGCACCACTATCAATTAACCAAACATTATTACTAGTAGGAACCGTACCTGAGAGGGATGAGATGAAGAAGAATTCTTCAGCAGGTTTGGATCTGGTGTGAAGTGGATCTTCATCAATGTTGGCAGTGGATGCATGCCTCCTTCCTTTCCTTCGTATAGGACAGTCTCTGGCACAATGTCCATATTTATCACATCTGTAATATTGAACTTTTGACATGTCTTTCTCCTTGTGTTCATGAGCCTGATGTGGCTTTCGTTTCCTCTTAAATCTTTGCATACCTTTTCCTCTTCCTCTTCCTTTCCTTGCATGAGAGGCAAGTGCATGACTTTCATCATGATGGGAACTATGTGCACCTCTCACTGCAAGTCTTGTCTCCTCCTAAGTGCAGTCTACCCATAATCGATCAAACTTAGGCAGTTTGGATCGTCCACTAATACTCTGGATGAATGGCTCCCAATGACTTGGAAGACCATTGAGGGTTAGCATTACCAGCTCTCTGTCTGAGATGATTTCTCCAATGGTGCCTGACTGATATCTGATCTCAACAATTTTCATGAAGAAGGTGGCAACTGTATCCGCTTTGGTCATTTTAATATTCTGAAGTTGGTGCTTCAAGGCAATAGCTCTGTTGGTGTTCTTACTTTCAAACAACTTCTTCAAGGCATCAAACATCTCTTTCACTGACTTCATTGAGTAGATGTCTGGAATAAGATGATCTTTCACAAAGTAAATGATTATCTTTCTAGCCTTGGCATCATTTTTCTTCCACTGAGTTTTATTTGATGCATCTGTGAGTTCTGGTACAAATTCCTCCACAAATTTTATTAGGTCACACTCTTCTAGAGTGATGAGTAGTCTTGATTTCTAGGAGTTGAAGTTAGAGGCTCCATCAAGCCTATATTCCACAGGAACGTTTCCCACCATGATTGTAGAAACCCTAGAAACCAAAATCTGCAGAAACCGTAGGGTTGGAAATCCAAACTTCTTCAATTTTCAATCTGAAGGTTGCAGGTGATGTGCTGGACTAGGCCGTACCTGCTTGTGAAGAGATTAGGCCCAACGCTCAAGGGAAAGTGCTAAAACTAGCTTGACAAGGAAAAAGGGTAGGGGTCGTTTTTTGCAGTTGCAGCAAAAAGGTGACGACTAGCTTGGAAAGTTGCTAGAGAAGCTTGTGCAATGGCTCTTTCAGGAACACTGCTCTGAAACCATGTTGAATTTTTATGCTTGATCAACTTGTTAACATTCTATTCAATTTTGCATAGCATAAACACCATGAAGCATAAACCCTAAGCATTAATTGTATCATACAATTATCCAAGATCACAAGAAGATAACCATGCACAAAATACACAAGAGATACCCTGGGAAACCCTTCTTCACAAGGGAGAAAAACCCAACAGCAACCTTTCACTAGATAATAGATAGTCCAAGAGAAAATCCAATCACCAAGAAGAAGTGCGCTAGAATCCCAAGAGGCTAGCGCTACACAAGAGAGAGAAAGTGATCCAAGTGTGTTATAACAAAATGAGAGATAGTTCTCTCTATTTATACAAGTCCAATGAGAACTATTTTCTTTCCAAAAGGTGTCTCTTCATCCAGGTCGATTTCAGCAGATTAGGTCTTTTACACAAGACATTGGGCTTCTGATAGGTCTTTTGCATAAGACGTTGGGCTTTTGATGGGTCTTCTGCACAAGACATTGGGCTTCTTCTTGTCTCTGATCATCATAGTGAAAGGCTGTATCAATATGTCACACATGACTGCACCCAGTGTGAATGTCCTCATCTCTTCCAGGGGCTACGACCCACTAGAGAAAATCATCATCATCGTCAAGGGCTACTCACTCATGATGTGTCCACTTGGTCAACTCCCAAGTGACATGTCCACATGGTTTGCTCCCATGGGACGTTGGGTTCCCTCCCAGGACAGCTTGCCACTCCTTTGATAAGTGTCATTCTCAACTCAATCTCAGAGGAGCGTTCAACCCATCTTGATATGGGGAGAAGATCAGGGGCATCCCCACAAATCAACCCATCCTATCCACCTGGGGAGAAGACCCGTCTCAGGTCAACCTAGCCCAACACAATTGAGGAGAACACCAGTCTCAGGTCAACCCAGCTCAGTCCATCGAGGAGAAGATAGGGAGAAGGCACAGGTCAACCCAACCCATTGCTCCGGGGAGAAGACCTGAAGAATGTCTCATGAAGCTGCAATCATCAACAGATTTATGGCCCGAGGATTCTCGCAGTAAGAGGGAGAAGATTATGACGAGACACTTGCTCTAGTAGCCAGAAGAAGTGTACATAGAGCAACCACAAAATACATGAGAAGGAGTCTCATGTCCGCAGATTGAAGACGGCTTTTTACGAGCCTAAACAGACACCCAAGACATGATATGCTAGATCAGATAGTTATTTGATGAGCTTGTGGATGGTTTCCCATTGATCCTATATGTGGATGACCTGTTTCTGACATGAGATGAGAAGCTCATAGTTGGGTGCAAGAGGGAGCTCTCTTTAGAGTTCGAGATGAAGGATCTAGGTCTGATGCATTACTTCTTGGGATTGGAAGTCTGGCGGAGATCAGATGAGATTTTCCTTGGCCAAGGAAAATATACTGATTCTACAGAGAATCAGGATGATGGACTGCAAGTCCATGACCACACCCATGACGATAAAGTTGAAGCTCTTGAGTGACAAATCTTCATATTTGGTGGATCCCACGATGTACAGACAATTGATTGGATCCTTGAAGTACTTGGTTAACACCAGGCCAAACATATGCTTTGCAATGAATACCTTGAGTCAACACATGGTTGAACCTAGATAGATACATTGGATGGCAGCAAAGCATATGTTGAGGTACCTTCGTGGTACGGTTGGATATGGATTGAGATATGTCTCAAGTGGAGATGTGAAGCTGCAGGGATATACAGATTCTGACTGGGATGGGAGTGTAGTGGATCAGAAGAGTACTTCCGAATGTTGTTTTAGTCTGGGATCAGGCATGATCTCATGGTTGAGCAGGAAGCAGACATCAATGGCACTCAGTACATCAGAAGAAGAGTATATCACAACAAGCGTGGCAAGCCGTGAAGCAGTGTGGCTCCGAAAGTTGCTAGCCGGGATATTTGATCTAGAATTGGAGCCAATTTTGATACATTGTGACAATCAACATTGTGTGGAGATTACCGAGAACCCTGTCTAAGCATGTAGAGATCAAATATCATTACATCTGCGACATGGTGTAGAGAGGAGTTGTGGAGCTCCAGTACATATCCACAGACGAGTAGATAGCGAACATCCTCAACAAGCCCTTGTCAAGAGTGAAGTATGAGTACTTCAGGGACAAGCTTGGAGTGTTGCGGAATGTCCATCCTTGTTGAGAGAGAGGTGTGTTGTTCCTTCTCATGCCGGCTAACCCCTCTGGCCAAGGGTTCCTTGGATCAGTCACGTGAAGTGATTGAGGGGGTAATGCACTAAAGAAACAATACACACATAGTCGTAAGACTATGGCGGAGGCTGTGTGACACCGGACAATAGTTGTGTGCTATTTCGGTGGATGTGTTACACCGGCGGAGGTTGTGTGACTCCAGACAATAGTTGTGTGCTACTTCTGTGGATGTGTTTCACTGGTGGAGGTTGTGTGACTTCGAACAATAGGTGTGTGCTACTTTAGTGGATGTGTTCCACTGGTAGAGACTGTGTGACTCTGGACAGTGGCTGTGTGCTACTTCGGTGGATGTGTTCCATTGGCGGAGGTTGTGTGACTCTGGACAATAGTTGTGTGCTACTTTGGTGGATGTGTTCCACTGGCGAACACTGTCCGACTCCGGACAATAGTTGTGTGCTACTACAGTGGATGTGTTCCACTAGCAGTGACTGTGTGTCACTGGACAATAGTTGTGTACTACTTGGCAACAGTTGTGATCTATTGGATGACATTATAGTAGTTGTGTGCTACTAGTTGATTGTCATGGAGATTACCAGATCGTTTGGATGTAGCTGTGTGTGCTACCGTTTGATCGCAAAGATTGTGCCTGATGATTCGAGCTACCAAAGGCATTGTAGCAATCGTGTTCCTACTAGCAGATTGCAGAGTAGTCAGTGGACTACCAGAGGAAGACATCGTGAAAGATGCCTCCCTAGCTAAGAGGGAGTGTTGATGTTTTGGTAGCTGCAGGAGGATCTTTCCCTCCTAGATGACCTTTCTTAAATGCG
>JZKD02S0588128.1:0-16085 GCA_000966675.3 Picea glauca
CAAGCCCATAATAAGCTTTTGACCCTCCATTTATCATTTTCTTAACGTTATAGTTCTAATTGAACTTGTGATGAAAATCAACTCAAAGATATTTGTATGAAGGAACTTCCTCCAAGTTATTGTTGTCATATACGAAAGTATCATAGGTGATATTTTTGGATTTAATTATCATAACCTTCATTTTGTTAGTGTTCATAGTCATACCCGTACTAGAGCATAAGTCCTTGAGGATTATTAATTGCTTATCGAGGTAATAGGGACTCCTTGCCACAAGAACAATATCATTGGCATAAAGAAAAAGGATGATGAGTACACCAGTAAGAGTCAGGCCAACACAACCTGCATCTCCCAAACAATCTTCTAACTTGTTAATGTATATGCCAAAAAAGGTAGGGGATAGGGGACAACCTTGTTTGACTCCTATATTATAGTTAATTTCTTTCGACTAGCCCTTAGTGTTCCTAAACTTGGAAAGAACATTCTCATACAACCTTACCATGATAACTCTCAACTTGAAAGGAAATTTGATCTCTTATAACCTATTCCAAAAGTTAGTCCTCGACACTGTGTCAAAAACTTTTCTAAATTCAATGAAACAACAAAGGAGATTAGTTTTATTATTGCGATACTCCTTAGCAATGATCCTAAGCATAACAATGTGGTCCATAGTTAAATGATATCCTCTAAATCCAACCTAACTTTTATCTCCTTTTCCATTGCTTTCTAGCCAAATGGTGATCTTCTTTTCCAAAATACTTCTCTTCTCTTATCCAATAATGAAATTGAAATGAAATTATATAAAAAAAAAAGATAAAAAAAGAAAAATCTAAACCATTAAAAATGGAGTGACAGTTAAACAAAAGAAAAATAAATAGATGAAGGGGCAAAGATGATGAGTGATTGGTTGTTAAGATTGGTTAACATTGTAGCCATGTTATGAAGTTTGTTATTTGAATTTTTTCCGATTTAAAAAGCTTTTTTCATTAATTTAATGAAAAAAAGTTACACAAGAATTCTGATTTTATAAAATAAATGTGTTGATTGGTTTTATAAGAATGTTTACCTTCTATAAATTTAGAAATCCAGTTGTGATTAATATCCACATTATGTTCTTTAAGTCTTGTCCTTCTTTTTGATATAGTTTCATCAATGTAATCAATATTGCAAGAACATTGAATTTCATAGTGCATATTGCAATTATAAGAGTATAAGGTGTATACTACATTTATGAAAGTAAAATTACACAATTATTATATGAAAATTCCAATTTTTTTTTGTTATAATTTGGTCTCTTTTAAAAATATATATTTATAGTCATTATGTAGAAAATTCTAGCATTTTGGTATTGATTTGATTCCTAGAAGGATGAGATCAAACATGAGGACAAGTAACTTGTAAATGTTTTGGAAGTTGACATATACAATGTTGTGTTCTCATAATCCAAGACATTAGTACATTTAAAAAAAAATTATTTGAAAATCATTTTATTAGGAAAACCCACAATGAGTTCAATCTCAACACATATACAAACATATATGCATAATCTATCTTAATATCTAATTTTATATAATTGTCCAAAATATTCTCAATATTCTTAAAAAACTATATATAACATAAATGTGCTTGCAAATTGGAGAGACAAACCCAAATTTACATTAAGTTATTAACGTAGATGTGATTGTAAAAAGTCTCCTATTCCCTCAAAACTAAAACCTTTTCTAAAACCTTTTTAATACTCTAAAAACTAAAACCTTTCCTTAAACCTTTTTAATACTCAACATGATCATAAAACACAATAATAAAAAATAAAAAATCTTTGGAAAAAAATAAATCTCACATTTATCTATGCATATCAAGTGAAATCTAAACATCTCACGTTTCTCTAGGCAAATCAAATAAAATTTAAACATTACGGAACATGTTCATGGTAATTTTATGGAACTGGAATATACTTACGATTTTGTTTTTATCAGAGTTTTGGATATTTTATACTTTAGGCATTTTAAATAAAAGGTTGATATGTTAGAGCGATAGCCGTTTGAGTGAGGAGAAAGATTCAATATTTTGCTTCTTTTCCATTGTCGAAGATAATATGAAATAAAATAAAAAATTTATGAAATTCAAATTATACATATGAAATTCATAGATTGTATAGTGTTATAAGAATTCATTTGTGAAATGAGAATTTGGAATTTCAATAAAATTTTATGTTTAATTTTAATAAACAATATTTATTAGAATTTTACTTCTCAAGTTTATGATGAAAACAAGTTTACGATGAAAAAAAATCGTAAAAAATAAAACATTACTT
Source organism: Picea glauca (assembly GCA_000966675.3). Taxonomy (NCBI): domain Eukaryota; kingdom Viridiplantae; phylum Streptophyta; class Pinopsida; order Pinales; family Pinaceae; genus Picea; species Picea glauca. The sequence goes on from JZKD02S0588128.1 coordinate 2,312, forward strand.
ATCATTATGTTTCATGGTTTATGGTTGGAATGAGATTTATTATTTTTTATTATATATATTTTTTTTAAATTTATATAAATATATAATTAAAGTGATTTTTAGTGTTAAAATTTAAAAGTATTTATTAAAAGTGAAAGTCTATTTTTTACTCTTTTATGGTTTTAGGTTTTATGGAGTACTAGTGAATTATTTTAGATGGCATTGTTTACTTGTTTTATATGAATGGTTAAATGTTTTCTGAAAATAATATATATAATCTAAATTCATTAAATTTATTTATTCAATAAAAATTAATAATTTCAATAAATTTTGCATTTAATTTTGTTAAAAAATAATTAAAAAAATTTGTAAAGATACAAAATATTAATCCTTTCAATTTGAGTGGGTCTAATAGTTAAGAATATGTGTTTCCTTTTAAGAGGTTACAAGTTCAAATCCAGAGAGGGGTAGGGTATGTATACCTCTGTAGACTTTACCAGTGAAATCTCTGGGTGGAGAAGGTCCCTTGTCCCATAATCAAAGGAGTCTTATACACCAGTTTGATATGTGGCTTGGTTAGTAACCTTAAAAAATGGATTATTATTATTATTATCATGTTTCATGGTTTCATATTAGAAAGAGATTGTTTTTAAAATAATATGTTTTATAAAATGGTTTATTGATTTGAGTGATGTAGTGGCCAAATTTTTTAAAATGTTTTTTTAATTCTTTAGTTTTATTTAGATAGGTTTGTTGATATGAGTGATGTAGAGGCCAAATTTTTTAAAATGTTTTTTTAATTCTTTAGTTTTATTTAGATAGAGAGGGCTCTCAAGACTAGGGTCTTAAGGATAACGACTAGTGGTTATGAAATTGAATATAAAAGTCAGAAGTATAGTCCGAAATATAATGAACTGATTTATACGTTTAAAATGAGATAACTATAATTTTACAACCTTTGACTAAACTCAAGAGAAGGAATTTAAAATTTAGATCAATATAGTGTAGCAATCTTTGAGTAAACTCAACTCTAGGAAAGGAGGGGAGTAATCCCCAAGGAACTCAACTAACTAAGAAGAGATTGCTAAGCAATCCTAAGGTCCACCAACTTAACAGACATCATGTATGACCACAGGATGATGGAGAATAAAATATAGAGAAGAACAAATAAAAAAAAATATACCCCTTGCATGTTCTCCCACCGTCCACCTCATGAGCCATATGGACATTCTTGTGATCATGTGCTACGGCAGGTCACGAGTTCGAAATCCTCGCGACGTTTCTTGCGAAACCCACGTCATTCTGACCTTGATGCACCGTACGCCACACCAGGTAAAACCGCGGGCAACGGGGCCGGAGCCTGAATCGGAAACTGTTTTTGGTTTTGCTGTAATTTAATAAAATTTGGTGGTCAAAAAACGTTCTATCTTTTTTTTTCAAGTGTTTTTTTTTACCATATTTGTTGGAAATTCAGAAAATTGTAGATTTAAATAATTGAGATTAATATTTTTCGTTTTTGAGAATGCTGAATTAATTTATGCATTTGAAAAACTTATTTAAATAATTTAAACATACTAAAATTCGAATTCCTATAATAATTAAAAAAAAAAATTATAATATTTAAATTAAGCTAATAAAAAATTTTAATTTTAATAATAGAAATTGTATTTCAAAGTTTTGATCATTAAAATTGTAATATGTAATTGTTACCAGTACGACGAGAACATTTATTAACACTCAAACTTTGGATCTAAGATCCCTTAAAACCTCAAAGAACCATAAGATCACCTATGGACCTAAACCTAATCCTTAACAATGTCAAAATTTGCAAAATTACAGAATATTCTAAAAAAGAACACTGTTTACTGCACGATTAGAATATTCCGTGGAGGGTAAAAGTCGACCGAGGGAAACCGGTTTAACCCGTCGACTGGACGTCAGGCTTTCACGTGAGAGTGTCAAACTTTAATGGGAGAGTCCTAAAACAGTCATGGAGGTGGTGGTTTTTTGACGGCGGTTTATGGTTTGCTTTATTATCAGTAGTATTTTGTGCTCTCTCGTCGTTCCATGTGGGTGGCGATGGCGATGAATAGCGACGGGGGCTTGGTTCTCGGGAAGGGATAGGCCACATTGTGAAGTGGGTATTGATCTGAAATATCGCTTGAGCGGTTTTCCCTGTAGCTCCAACGAGAAGAACAAAACCTTCGTTGTTTGCGGAGGAGAAACTGTCATCGCTAAGGGGGACTAACTAAATGAAGAGCTTTTCATATGTGGGTCTTTTTTTTTAAATGTTGTTTCTGGTTCAGAACGAATATTTCTGATGCATTTTTTGGTGGAAAAAAGAGTTTGGGTTTGAAAATAGTGTATTTTGGATGGATCTGAATTTGCTTAGGATCCAGTTTGGCTTCAAAATGGCGCAGAATGGAGCTCTGTGTAGCAAAATGGAGGAACAGTTTGTTTTTAGGTGGGGAACTGAGTTTTAAAAAATAGTTTTTGGGTGTTGAAATAGGGTGAGAAAATATTGTTGGGGATAGAAATGGGATTGATTAAACCAGGTATTAACTTAATAGGCTGGAGGGGATTGGGAGTTTTGGATAGTGAAGTGATGGGTATTTTGGGTAGTGAAGTGCTCGGTGTTTTATGATTGATTCAGAATTGGTTTTAACATTTTATCAGGAGTGGTTCCATGATGAGCTCCCTGAGCAGGCTGGGAATTGGCCTGAGTGTGGTGTTTGGATGTTTTCTTCTAGCCCTTGTTGCAGAACTGTATTATGTTTTTTGGTGGAGGAGGAGATTGAACTCAGGATCGGCAATGAATGGTGAAGTGGAGGATGAGTACAGCAGTCCATCCAGAGAGCTCTTCTTCTTGCTCTGCTGGAAGAAGCATCCCGCTTCTTCTACTAGAGCGTTGAATCCCCACCACCATCAGAGGGATGCTAACGTTATTACTAATGGCAGTGAAGCTGCCAGTCATCTACATCATCGGCATAATGATGGTCTGGTTGTAACTCAGAGGTCCCCGGATCAATCCCCCATCAGAACAGACTTTATGGCCAAGTTTTTTCCTTCAGAGGGCATGGATACTGAGCTAATGAGGTTACATAGCCTGTTGGGTCCTCCTAGGATTCTGTTTACAATCAAGGAGGAGACGAAGGAAGATCTGGATTCTGAGGATGGGAGATCCAGGAAGAGCAGAAGAGGGTCTAGAAGTAGGAGTCTGAGTGACCTGCTGGCTCATATTGGTGGTGGCTCAGGTACTGTTACTCCCATTAATAATACTCCATTTGTTACACCTCCTTCATCACCACCATTCTGTACTCCAATGGCAACCCCTCCCCTGACCCCTCTGACCCCTCTGCACAGCTCCCTCTTCCCCCACTTATCAGTTGTTCATAACAAACAGCAGCTCCGCCTCAGTCCCCTCATTGAGGTCTCCAGGAGCTGCTCTTCCTCTTCCTCTTCATCAGCTTCGTCTTCATTGCCATCTTCATTTCCTTCATCTTTCGCATCTCCTGCCTCACATTCCCCTCTCATTTCCCCTCCTCGCACAACTTTGCATCTTGTGCCCAACAGGGAGAATGGTACTCTGTACCCCCTTAAACAAGGGCACCTAGAACATCAATACCCAATCAGAGAAGAGCGATACCCAAATGCTAACCCGATCTCTTCTCCTCCCCCAAAGTTCAAGTTCTTGAGAGATGCTGATGAGAAAGTAGCAAACAGCACAGCCATGGGCTTGAAGCAGCAGCAGCAGCAGCATCAGTTAGAGCCACCCGTGCCATCTTCCCCTTCTAGTTGTTCTGCAGTCTCTAGTGATGAAGATGGGTCCTTCATAACCATTATTGTCGGTGATTCTAATTCCTCCCCCTGTTCTCTGGTTCATTATCCTTCTCCGGTTTCAACTCCGAATCCTATATTCCATATGATGCCCATGTCTCCCTCTTCGTCATGTGAATCGCCCATGCTCTTGCCTCTAACAAGGATAGTTCCTAGGAACAGCCCAGCTGACTCAAAACAGTAGTGGTTGTTCACAACCATATCAGTGATTTGTCCCAGCAAATAGCAGAGGAGAGGAGGAAAATGTTGTTTAGCCTATTAGATTTAAAACCTGGCAACAGGTATCTACATGTTTATAAGTTTTGCCCAGATTGATTGTCTTACTCGGATGGATTTGATTTGAGGGAGTGGATATCTGGTTTCCTTGATTGAACTCCATGATGCTATGCAGCAGCTTACAGCCTCCTTATTGGTGATCAATTGGTCTTGTTCTTTCGCCACAGGAAACGATGACAGTTGTTGCATCCCTTTTAGTAATGTAAGTATCAGGTTTTTCATTTAAAAAAAAAAAATTCTTGTTCTGGCCTTGGATGGCACTAACAAGCTGATCCCATATTTATTTATATGGGCTCTTCATGGATTTATTAGCAAGATCATTCTCCCTTTCACAGGAGAAAGCAAGAATTGCAAAGGGTGGGAAATGATTCTTTCTTTTAAATCGGACCTACAACATCTGTTTTATAAGAAGCTTGTCTCGGCCAAAACTCATCGAAATCTTCCTCTTCTGCATAGTGGGTCATGCCTATTTCTCTTGTTCCTATAGAATCAGTAACAGTTTGTATGAATTTGCAGCAGCATTAACATTTTACTGTAGGGAATCTGATGCAGTTTAGTCTGCATTATTGCATCGACTGATGCCTGACAATGGATGTATTTATATCAAAATATATAAACCGACTTCATTGAGGCGTAAGAATCTTTGTGGAGGAATTTTGCTGAAGCCTGTGTTTGCAGTTATTGTTTATGCATAAAGATCTATTTCAATGTATCTTATTAAGTTTCATGTCTTATCCTATTTAGTGTTGATGAATTTTACTCAAATGATAGAATTGGATATTCAAGTAAAAAATTCCACTTTCCAGAATACAGATTGTAGTTCTGTGTCTAGCCAAGGTGGCAGTCAGTCCTGTTTGTGACTAGGGTACGAATTGGCAGTCACCCTTGCCTATAAACTTGAATTCTATGCAAGGTTGTACTGTTAGTGTTGCTTTTTCATTATTTTTGAAGCCTACTTGAAGCTTCCATCAGGCCTAAATACCATTCAACTAATTTATATATATGAAAGAGTATGTATGGAATCCATAAAACTAAAACTAACTGTTTTTGAAGGTTGGAGTAGCAAAATGTATAGGGGTTTGAAAATGACTTTTGAATAAGAGGCATCAAGCTTTTATGATCATGGTATCAAGCTAACACCTAAATTTTTTATTATCATGGGTAGCCCTACAGTATTGTCCCTCAGTAAAGTTTAACCACCAAATTTGGGATGGACTGATGTGGTCATTCTATCCCTGGAACACCAGAATCTCAAATCAACTTAGAAGGACATACAAATAAGAGAAGGGTGTACTAGCTGGTGTTTGTGTGGCTTTGATTTTGAAAGGGGCACTTATAACTTATTTGGATGTTATTGGTCAAAATAAGCGATCATTTGTATTTCGCTTTTAAATTCCTTGCCTTAACTTCTGAACTACTGACTGGAAACCTAATGTGATGTGAATTTCACAAGCTTTGTGCCCGAAGGGTGAACTGAGGGCCATGATTGCTTTTGTCTCAAGTAGAGTGTAGCGCTCCAAATTTGCGAATCATCATAGTTCACATTTGTCTAAAAATATCGCTGCAGTAATGAAAGTGTCAGTACATATAATAGTCTGGCAGTATCAAGTAGGGTCATGATGGCATCTTCTCCGATTGGGTCAATTTAGATATAAAGTGATATTTATCAAAAGTAAAAGCATCTTTATGATGAGAATAAGTACAGAACTCGCACTCAAAAGCGAAGCCATCGATGCATCTGCTGGGACCAGCATTAGCTTGATTCAACAATCAATAATTTCCAAAATGTCCAATTGTTTTTGGTAATTTTTTTTTTTATTTTGTTTGAAATTTGGTGTCTAATGGTTAGATTTGTCGATTTGAGTGGTTGAGTTTGTATAATTTGAGGATTGGATTTTTCATCATTATGAATCCATTTATGCATTCAAAAATACAATTTAAACACACAGAAAATAGAGATTTTGTCCAAATTTATATCACATATTGGGAAAAAAAACTTCAGACAAATAAATTCTATCAAAAGCCACATCCACTTAATACAAGAACACTGGCTTAATCTAAAAATCAAGTTGTGTAATTTCATATAAATCCTATCAACAGCCACAGCCATTAAAGTGATAATTCTACAGTTTGATTTATATTTATATAAATTCATTGTTCAAATAGGTTTTATAATTAAACAAGCGTTAAACATTTTGACAGATTTATAAAAGTGGACATATTTATAAATGTTGTGACAAAGTGCATAAAAATCATTGAATCTGGAAGCATTTGAATCTGGAAGCATTCCAGATCTAATGGCCTTTATTCACTTTGCGAGAATATTTAATATTTTGCAGTAGGATACTTAGCGTTTGCCTTACAATTAACCATAACTTGTGCTTTAACATTACAATTACCCATGACTTATGTTTAAGTACGGCTTTTATAAAGGGGTTTGTTTGGGCGTTGACTAAAATTAAAATCCATCTTTGTGGGTCACCTGGCTGTAATCTGGTGAATAAAATTTCATGGTTTTCATTGATCCAATGTGTGTTAAGTTACAGATTTATGCCTCAATACACAGACAAAGAAGATGAAATTTTATTTAAAAACAGTTCCTTGACAAGATGGTTGTCTGGGTAAAACACATGCAGAATTATGGATTATAGTGATGTAAAGTGCTGAAAGAAATGTATGATACTGATTTGGTACTCAAGAGCAGCTTCCGAGCACATCTTTATCACAATGAAGGCTGAGTTCTTTATTGTGAAAGCATCATGAGGCGTTAAACTTCACTTCTACGTCCGTTTGGATTATGGCTTCTCACAGCAGCGACTTCACATTTCAAAATTTCTTGTTGAATTTCTAGCTGGTTAGATTCTGATATTGAAAATTTTATTTAAATTTCTTACTAGCTAAATTGTAACGGTCGAAAATTCATAACCAAGGTGTTAGCAATCTCAGATACCTTCTCTGCACTGTAGGAAGCTTTGACCGCCCCGGAAGGTGGTTTGATGGAACTATTACCTGCTTTCGTGATCTCACCAGCTTTCTACTCTCCCAGACGTGGCAATGGGTGCTTATTTTTAAAGTCAGTTTAAAGCTACCAAACCCCATTACCACCTAACTCTTTCACCATCAGGCGTTCAAGTTTTAATTTTTGATCCAAAAATTCAGCATTAAAGATTAAACCTAGGATCACCCGAAATAGACTCCAACGAATTTACTGTTGAACCACACATATACTGTTGAACTACAGTTGCATCCCAGCCCACGTAAGCACGAGGATTTCAACTTTAACGTGGATGACAATAAATTCTTACTAATCCCCACAAGAAAAAGACTGGTAGTGACATTTGTCTGTCACGCTTATAATCTACGGGCTAATAATGGCGTCTGCAGTTGGACCCACTTGAAAATTAGAAATGGGCCTGCAATCTCCACCGCCCATTGACGAGTCATATAGTTTTATCTTTTGTAGGCTTCAATACAGAGATGTCAGAATCTCATGTGGCTGATTTTGAATTTAATAGATTCCTTTGAATTTTAAAGTTCTTAGGTCACTGTTGATGGCATGGATTCTTTGGATTTCAGAATAGAAATCGACAAGAAAATGAAATCCTTTTTGGCTGATTTGAATTTAGTAAATTCAAGTTTTTTAGGTGACTGTTATGGAATGGATTCTTTTGATTTAAAAATAGAGGTCAAGAAACAAATAAAATAGGGACGTTGGTCACTGTACATTGTAACGAAAACATATCCAGAACAATATTGTGCTAATTTGAAAAGYTGTRACCGTTYGGATAAGTTATAAGTTATTTGTTTGTATTAGTTGTAATCCTTGGCAATTTAGGTCRATGGTTTTTGGRATTACTATTAACATTAARCACTATGCAGTAAGCAAATCATTGATTGATTTYCRGRRTTACTATTAACATTAAGTATCATACAATAAGCAAATCATTGATTGATTTCTGGAGTTACTATTAACATTAAGTACCATACAATAAACAAATCATTAATTGATTTACTACTRGRTGTATCTTYTCAGTTTGATGATRAATTGTGTATATCTAATAGACAGGAAGCACAAACAATGAGCAAATCATTGATTCACTGTAGGAGGATGCTTAAWGTTCATCCAGTGTATTATATGAGTTTATTTAAAATGTATTKTTTCAATAATACTCTTTGGAATTGGTAATATATCTGCTACATACTTACTATTTAGTTGGAAACTCATTCTTTTGAAGTCACAAAGATATCCAAAACCTTARATATAGCAGCATGCCATTTAGGTCATCTTTATCTTATTTCTGGYTGTTTCAAAATTCTAGTAGTATAAATTTTGTTTTCATTGTTTCAATTTGGTATTTTGGATAATCTTAATTTTACTGGGTGCTTTTTCTAATTGTTTCAAAATTTTACTAATTGTTTCAAAATTTTACAGTTACACAAATTTTAATTTTATAAATTCGATTTGGTATGGATTTGTGTAAACTCAGAGATTATAGATTGTTGTATAGTATTCAAATAGGACTTTATACATTGATGAAGTTCTATTTATGGCCTTCAAGTAGTCATGAGCAGCATCCTGTGCTTGTGGATGTATTGGAAGAAATGGCCTGCATGTATATATCACTTAAACCCAGTCCATATTTTCCATCAGGGCCTTTTATTTTAAAAATCCTTATAGTTATAATCCAATGGTAAATCGCTGAGAGTTTACGTTCCTTTGAGGTTTTATTCTCAGCTTACCTATTCAAATGGTTTTACCCTATTCAAGTGGTTTTACCCTCTGTGAAAGCAGGATCACTCCGGTTTGTATATGTTTAGTTGAAGAAGATTTTCACCCCAAAATTATGTTTTTGAAAGCGGAATGTCTATACAGAGATAAAATTGGTCATAGCTACAGAAGAAGACAGTGTCCACAGTCTCATTTCCATCTCCATAAATTTTATTCAGTGTCTATACAACGCACCAACGATTATTGTCTCCCTCGTTCTACCAACGTTATTATCCAAGATTCAAAATAAATTCTCATTGATGCGGGTGGAGAGCTTTATTTTGCCAATAAGATATGGAGAAACATTGCTTTCTGACACTATTTCATGATAATCACTGGAAAAGGTTATGTTGATAAATGTTGGAGATTTTTAAGGTTACGATTATAAATGTAGGATAACTATGTTTAGCATTTATTAGATTCCAGTACTGGTTGATTTTTTGGGAAAAGTTGTAAAAGTAAAAATGTTTGTTAAACCAGGGATACTCCACAATATTAATTACAACATGGAAAAACATTGAATATTTTTTTGATAATCATTGTAAAAGTATTGTTGATGAATGATGGAGAATTTATGTTTAGCATTTATTAGATCTATTTCACTTTTTCTATTTTACTTTTTACTTTTTGATTATTTGTTTTGTTATCATTTAAATTTGGTTGACTGATATTTTTGTTCTATTCTCATTTAATTGTGTAATATTAATATTTGATATCTACAATTTTATCAATTCAAAATGATTTTTTCCCTTCTCATTATTTTGAATTACATGAAAAGAGTCAATTCTTAGGACATTTAGACTAGGACCAATTCTTAGGGCTTTTAAGATACACCAATAAATATTGTTTTAAAATAACAATTACAAAAGCAATGGCTAGAGTGATTTTTTTCTCACAAAATTACTTAGGATTTTCTATTAAACAAGAGATTGCAATCCAACTTGACAACATTTACATACAAAAATAATAACATTTACATACAAAAATAATGTTTGATGGTCTTGGTCAAAAGTAAAAAAATCAAAGGTGACAATCCAAAGGAAGCCTACTCTCACTTTGTGTACTCCATCTTTCCCAAATGCAGCAAGTGTATTTCCTTACAAACTAACTAAGAAAATAAATAGTGCAACAAAAAAAAAAAAAACATGTAAAGATAACTAATAACATGGTCCATGAAGAACCGCTTCAAGCATATCCTCCTATGGCTCCCCTCCCTTTGTTTCCATGTGCTCCCCTTTCTTCAATTTGATGATAGTATAAGCCTTTGTTGCGCGATGATCCAATTATTGTGCACGAGGAAGCAACATGCCTTGGTTGCCCTCTGAGGTGGGATGGCCATTGGAAGATGAGGTTTAGGAGCAACAAGCATCCATAAAGGAAAGGGAGGAAACAACTTTGATGGGAATGCCAAGATGAGTGTCAATTCTACCTAACTTTTGTTGGAGAGAGCTAACCTGCACATTTGATCTCTTCATGCTTGCGATGATGGATGCTCATAAATGCATCAACCTCTTGTTCTCATTCTCGAATTACCACCGGATCCCTTGGTTTGACCAACACACATTTATCCTTGGGCTATTATCTTGTTTAACATGCTCGGTAAACTCTTCCTTTCGTTTGTTCCATTTCCTTGTCCAATTGATTACGCTATATTGGGTCTTTGCAATGTCCTCGTTGCATTTCCTCACTCATCGCTTGACATCGTCAAGTTCACAAAGGATGCAATGACCACTTCGATAGTGGTAATGAACTGTTACACCTTATATTGTATGAGGTTCCACATTGTGTTTTTCACCACATTGATGGAATTTTGTTGTTGGTACTCTTGGAGCATTGGACCGACTTGGGGTGATACATTTTCATGGAGGCCGTTTTCTTCATGGAATCAAATCATTTGATGGAGGTCTTTGGTTGAGGAAGTCTCGCTTCTTCTTGGTTGGATGTTTGTTCTTGATGTTTGGTAGTCTTCTCACACATGCTTTCCTTGTTGATCACCCATTGGTTGCATATTTGATGGTTGCAGAGCATGTTATCTCATTATGATATGGCATATATGCTTATCCTAGATATGGATGATGGTTCTATCCCCCCAAGGGATTAGATGATGGTAATAGGAGGTAGATGTTTCATGATGTTATCGATGTTGTTTAATGAATTAGTGTATTGATGTATGATTTTGGTCTCACTAGGATGGGGTGTTCTATATGGTCCTCACGTGTTAGATGTGTGATGGGTGTATCTACATAGGATGTCTGATGGGGGATACACTTATTATTGGACATGTTAGTACTTTGTTATGTTCCTTTCTCTTATGATGTTTCTATTGTGTGATTATTCATGCTACATTTGTGGGATTTTCATAGGTGATACAATTTAATGATGTAACATTTGCTAGACATCACCTAAGGGGGGAATGCTTTTTGATGATGTTAATACCCTTATGGATGTGCTTTTCGAAGTTCGAGTTAAAGGAGGGAGGGTGTACTACATATGATTTGATGGTGATCTAACATTTTCTTGAAGTTGGATGTTGATTTTTGATGTAATAATCCCTTAGGGGTGGTGCACCTTAGGTTGGGATTTATGTTTTGTTGTTATCATGGTGGGGTTTCACGAGGGAGAACATATTTTATTTACATGGCATGACACTTTATTAGAGTGCACCCCTCATTGACACACATGTTCATGGTGATTTAATTAGTTGGTGACTATTGGAGGGGGACTATTGTTTTATTTCAACATTAACCTTTGTGCACACATGTTAAGGTTGATTTAATTGCTCAATGGTTAAATTAGTCTAATTTATTCATATTAAGGCTAATAGCTTGGGCGCCCTACTTCATTGGCTTCCTTTTCACACTTGGAGTTGGTTGAGGATTTCTAGTGGTGCGCTCCCCTTCTTGGGCACAATGTTCAAGGCATGCATTATTTTATTGTTTCTTGGAGAGGTTGGCACACTTCTCTAGGGTGCACTCGCTTGGGTTGGTTAGACATCTTTATGACATGACATATGGATCATTGGTGAGGTCTAACCACCCTCAACACATTCTCCTAGGGTGCACTTCATTGGAGAGTATTTTATTACTTATTGGATGGTTGAGGTAATTACATGACACACTTTTCTAGGGAACACCTCTCTTAGGTGCTCTCTCATCTTTATTGCATGGTTATTTAAGCTACACTTGTCATCTTTTCTACCTTCATTGGAGAATGTCCTTACCTTTTTGACTTGACACATATATTATTTTATTGGAGGTGGTTATGAAGGGTTTTTATTGGGAGGTGTGCAACATACTTGGAAGGCCACATGTGTGGATTTTGCATGCATTTACTTGGTCCTATTACTATTTTTGAGCATATCCTTGGAGAGCGCACTTGTGGAGACTTCTTACTATTCTCGGAGATATATATTTTATTATTTCATGCAGTTTTGGCATTGTCAAAACCCCATCCAAAGATAAAAAGATAAATAAAAAATATCATTACTGTGTAAAAGAACAACTTAAGAGTAAGCATTACATAATCTACAAGATTCCAATTCACTCTTATCTCCTTGGATTTGTATTTTTTGAGATGGTCCACTTGATATTTTGAGGTTTTGACTACTTCATTTCTCGTGGAGCGCTCCATATACTTGGCATCTTGCACATTCATCCACGGAGTTGGTTGCATTGGGATTGACACATTTGGCCCTGGTTGCATGCATCTTGTGGACCTCTTGTTATTTTTGGAGGTGGTTGTTATGAAGCATTCTCTTAGCATGACTATTATATTGTTTATTCTTTCATGCATCTTGGAGGGTGCACTTAGTGATTTCTCCTAGGTGGAGCTTGGAGCACATCCTCCTATGTGGAGACTTATTTTATTATATTTTGCATACATGCATTCTTGGATGGTGCATTCCATGTGAACACTTGGCATTTGACTTAGTTTGGTGCCTATTTTGGTGGTGTTTCGCTTTCATGAAAATTATTTGGTGCATACCTCACTCTATTTTTAGATAGTGTGAGTTGGCTTGGAGAGGCTTATGTCCACATATGTTTTATTTGGTCAACCATGAATTTATGAGATATCTAATTACTCCATTATTGTAATATTTGTTTTACTTGTCATGGAGTGAGTTAGGAATAGTAATATTTTATTATATGAGAGAAGAGACTCATTCTATAAAGAGGAGCTCTCTCTACATTGTAAAGGTTGTTGAGATTTTGGGGATTGAGGAGCTCTCTCCTTGGGCATCATTTGTACTTTACATGCTTGGAGACTAATAGAATATTGGAGGTATATCATTTTGTTACGTGAGGCTTTATTTTGTGTAATTTACTTTTTCATGTGTTGATTTCCATGGTAGGAAAACATTGTATTGTTGATGTGAAGGCCTTGTAATGAATGATGATTCCTTGGGATAATATAATGTGAGGATTTAACCCCTCTTATAATTACTGCTGTTGTATTTCACTACATCTAATTAACCCAAATTGTTGTTAGCATTGATATAACATCACCTTCATACCAACATTTTGAATAACACACTTAGCTTTCCAATGATTTTTTTTTACAATAGAAATCAACAAGCTGGGGCTGATTTGTGGCATGCATAGAATCCCTTATTGCCTTAAATTTTCATGCACTTGACCTCTTTAATGTATACTCCCTTGACTCCATTTACCCAAGGTGTGATTAAGCACTTGGTCTTGTGGATTTCCTTCCCTTCTCACAACACTCATTAATCCATTATAATACTATCACTTGTTTTGCTTAGGCTTACCCTTCATAAATCATCTTGTGCCTCCATTCTATAGCCTTAACAATCCTACATTTTAGGGAAGCCCCCTTGAGTTGGAGAAAATCCAACCAAAAGAGAGAGGAAGAGCTACCATGGTGATAGTAGGTAGCCTTCTTGAGTTGCACAAG
>JZKD02S0588139.1:0-16085 GCA_000966675.3 Picea glauca
ATTCACTGAACTCACACTAATACAACTAAGATTAACTCACTTAACTACACTTGTAATTCTGTTACAATTCCAAATCACTCAGTTATGAATGAGATAATAGATTAATATTTATTGTTTAATTTATTTAAGGGAAAAGTAAATTAGACACATGTTTCTTGTTGACTTTTCAACGGATATGTGTAGATAGCTACAAGCTTGATGTGAAATAGAACATGGAGCTTAGGAGGTGAGGTGTGAATCATCTCTATGTGCCAAGCATAGGAGTGCCTAGGAAGGATTTGATAACTATGACTTAGCTACTTTATCTAAAAATACTGAGAGAAAGAGAGCCACTTCTAATATCAAAGTTCATAATGGAAGTAGGATACCAATGCAAAAGAATTGGGCATAGAATAATGAAGGTTCTTTCATTTGAAAAGTGCCACTGAATGAAAATAGACTTTCGTTGGGAATGGTCTTGAGTGTGAAAAGTATGGTTTCATAGGGAATTGTTAAATGAAGTAATCCAATGGACAACTAGAAGTAATAGTAGGGATCTGGAATGATTATGGGTAAGCTGATTCAAGGATGTTGTGGTAGTAGAGTGATGGAATGTTGTGAGCTACCTCATTCCAAGGTGTTTGAATGCTTCATAAAGGTAAAGTTTGGATATGTTTGCCTAAGAGAAGTTGTTCTCAATAGAACACATTAGTTGGATTGTAGAATGGCCAAGTGGAACTTGGTTGGAAAGTGTTCAGACTAGGGAACAATAGGGAAGATGAGAAGAATGGGAGCACATAGGGAAGCAAGGATTTGAAGAAATTCAAGGACAACGAGCTACAACATAAATGAATAAAAATATAAGTGAACTAAAACAGAAATACATTAGATTACATTATGCATACAATGAAGTTAGAATGTGTATGCATTAGTAGGCATGCTGACAATGAATGCTTGGTGCACATGAATGTACATTTGTACATATGTACATGCTTGGATATGCATGTGACATGCTTGTGGACTTATAATAGTATGTTTTTATATACATGCAATAATGATGTTATGGCAATTGAGTATGACTAATGATGGATTATGTATTCAGAAAAATGATATATCATGGTTAAAGATGTGGATGTTTCTATTGCTTAAGACTTACATCTATGTGAAGACCCATGAGGATGGTAGGAATGATGCTAAAAAGGATGGAGGAGGAAGCCTGTGAGCTTATACAAATACTAGTCGATCGGGTAGAATCAAGTAGGTTGATAACAACCATGCATGTATGCATTTGGTTGCTTCTAATGCATAAATGTTGAAGGGAATTGAGGTAAGAATTCCCTCAGTTAATTTTTCAATATTTAAATTGATATGTAATGGCCAAATGCCTAGAGTATATAGATGTTGTTGATCCTATAATTCATTTAGATAAAATTTAGTTTCATATTGTGTATGATTGGTTATGGGATCATAATCAGGTCAAATCAGGAGACATACTCCTTCTATAGTAATGAATACCCATAGAGCTAGTCATGTGTGAGACCATGAGATGGTTGGATATGGAAAGTTTATAGTGCTATGTGAGTGATCAATGGTTTCTCTGTATAGTTCATGTTTGGATTGCAACCTTTTTGCCAACACTAAAGATCACTTAGGAATTATGTTTCCTCATCTTGTGTATGGGTTGAAGAGGAGGGTATCCAAATAGGCAGGCAATATTGGGAAGAGTTCGAATGATGTGTTGAGGCATTGTGATCCATATTTAGGAGCGGAATGAACTGATTAACGGACTGAATACAATAAACACATATATCCAGTGAACAATATCTTCTATTGAATAATGAAATAGGCTGAAATTGTAAAACTGCAGAACTGAAACACTTGCTCAAATGGTGGTAGCTATCTCTGAGAAGAGATGTGGCTACTAAGCACATCCGTCTTAGCATAATCAATTACAATAAGGCTCTAGAGTCATTTTTTATATTACTCATGAATTCAAAAACCCTAGACATCGAAAAACCTAACCCTAGGAGGTGAAACGCCAAAAATCATGTGGGCCCCTATGGGTAAGTTGGTACCTCAACTTCCCAGGGTCGTAAATTTTGCATATGACCTTCGTTTTAGGCTCATGATAGCCCATTGGAAAGGTCTTTCAGAGAACTACACATTTTGCTTTCAAACTTTGACTTTGTCTATAGTTTGAATGTGGTGAGCCAAAAAAACATTGTTTAGGCCTCCAAAACGGCCCTGGAAGTACAACAATATGTGCTGACATGAAAACATACAAAATAAGCYAGTTGGATTAGGTGAGAGGCCACCAATATCCACCTAGAAGATKTGTAGGGATTCAGACAACCCCAAAAGTGTAGAACCCACAATTACAAAGAAGTACATAAGGATGTTTTGAACTAAAAATGGAAAAGAGGAGCCAGTTGGAAWAGGTGGGTGGCCACCAATATCCAACTAGATCAATCCTCCCCCCTTAGAAAGAAATGGTATCCATTGCATTGAGTTCCCCCATCAGGTGAGGAAACTTATGTTGGATTTGGACCTGGGTGAGCCACTTGCCTTGGTGCAGGAGTTGCCCTGACTTGACAACCCGATAAAGCTGGATCCTCTGTTAGCAAGTGCCCATGATCTCTGTGTCCACTATCTGATCAGTGAATGATTGTTCCATGTAGTCAGAGTTGAGCTTTGTGGGTGTCAGTTGTTCTGTGATCTTTGAGGTGTCCAATAATGGTGGAAAATATGGTCGAAGGAGGTCCACATTGAACACTGGATGCAAGCCAAGGAAGGTTGGAGTGTTGAGCTCAAAATCATTGTTACCCATGGCCTTGGTGATAGTGTAAGGCATGTAGCGAAGTGGGTGGAGCTTCCTATGGGGACCTATGAGATGCTCCTTCTAAAAATGTAACCAGAATTTGTCATGAACTTGAAACTGGTGTGGTACCCTATGTTGATCATGATGCTTCTTGTACTTAGCACTAGATTTCTGCAAAATCTCCTGGACCTGTTGGTGGATGTGTTGAATCCACTCAATGAATCTGGTGGCTTTGTCGATTTCAGACTGATCATGGGAATATTTTTTCTGTGTGGTGGCAAGAGGAAGTGAAACATCAATGGGTCCCAAGGGTTGGAATCCTAGCCCCACCTGAAATGGGCTATGTTCAATGGAGCTATGGAGAGCCATGTTGTAATTGTGTTGAACATAGGGGAGAATCCCGTCCCATGTACGTGGATGCTTAGAGTTGTACATGCGCAAAATGTGCACAATAATCTGATTGAAGAACTTTGTTTGGTCGTCTATTTGGGCATGGAAAGTAATGGATTTTGTGAGCTTGGCGTCCAAAAGTGACCAGAGACTTGACCAAAATGTGTTGAGGAACCTATTTTCCCAGTTGGAGATGATGGTATGTGGTATCCCAAAGTGGACCCACACTCATTTGAACAAGAGATTGGTAGTATCTGTCATTGTGATATTCTTCTTATAGAATGTGAGGATGACCATCTTCGAAAACCGATCAACGACCACAAATATGTAGTCATTTCCTTGCTTGGTGGACAAAAGGCCATACATGCAATCCATAGATATGGATTCCCAAGGCTTTCGAGGAGTAGGAAGAGGGGTGTATAATCCTTGCTTCTTGATGGTTGGATTGGAAATGGCATAGGCAGTGCAATATCTGATATACTTGTTGACGTCCTCTCGAAGTTTTGGCCAATGAAAATGTTTCTGAAGAATGACTACATTTTTCTCCATGACAAAATGTCCTTCCATCTGACTGTAGTGGGCTTCCTAAATCAGCTTTGCACGCTCTCTTGTAGGAACACAAAGATGGCCTAGGTGGCATAATAGTCTATCTTGAATGTCAAAATCGGTGACAATCACACCTCTACCCAAGAGCTGATAGGTGGTGGTGAAGTCTGGATCTTGCTGATAAAGTTGGGGCCACTTAGATGATTCATGTCCACATGAATGGAGCACAGTGGTGATTGCAGCCAAAGGAGGTCGACTGAGGTAGTCAACAACACAATTTGAGATACATGTCTTATACTTGATGTTGGGATGAAACTGTTGTAGGTAGGTGGACCACTTCTGATGGCATTCATTCTGCAATTTCCCCTGTGTCTGTATGAACTGTAGAGGCTTATGATCACTGTGTATGATCGTCTCCTTTCCCAGAATGTAATGTTTCCATTGATGACAAGCTTGTACAATGGAATACATTTCCTTGTCATAGGTGGGGTATTTTTAGATAGTATCCGAGATTGTCTCACTATGGTATGCCACCAGATGACCATGTTGAGTGAGAACTGTGCCCACAACAAAGTCATATGCCTCAGTCTCAATCTCAAATGGTTTTTTCAAATCAGGCAAGGAGAGTATTGGAGCTAATAACAAACAATGCTTAAGATCATCGAATGCTCGTTTTTGTTCCTTCTCCAACAAAAAATTGGCCCTGCCACCGCCCTTGGTCACCTGGATGAGAGCCCATGCAATATGAGAGAATCCCAACATGAATCATCAGTAGAAGTTGGCTAGTCCCAAGAAGATCTGAAGCTTGGACAGTGTGGTTGGGTCTGGCCAGTCACAGATGAATTGGATCTTAGCTGGATCAACATGTACCCCATGCTCATCAACAATGTATCCCAAGTATTGGACCCCGTTCATGCCAAAAGAGCATTTTTCCAAGTTGGCATAGAGATTGTGCTGCCACAGAATGCTCAAAACCTGATGAATATTCTGCATGTGCTCTTCCCACGTTTTGCTGAAGATGAGGATGTCATCCAAACATACCATCACAAAGGAGTTGGTGAAGGGTCTGAATGCATCATCCGTCAACCTCATGAAAGTGGTTGGTGCATTTTTTAAGCCAAAGGGAATGACTAGCCATTTGAAGAGACCTTCTTTAGATTTGAAGGTTGTCTTCCATACATTAGTTGGTTCGATGGGAACTTGGTTGTAGCCAGACTTTAGGTCAATCTTGCTGAAGAAATTTTCCCCCTTGAGTTGGTCAATAAGTTCATCAATCCTGGGAATGGGGTATCGGTTCCTGACTGTGATTTTGTTTGAGTCTTTGTAATCAATGCAGAGTTGCCAAGTCATGTCCTTCTTCACCAGTACAATCAGGCTTCCATAAGGGGAGGACCTGGGTATGATGTTCCCATTTCGAAGAAGTTCTTGAATCTGAGGCCTGATTTTATCATTTTCCATCAGCGAGAATCAATAGACTAGTCCATTATGTAGAGGTGCGTCAAGGGTCAGATCATTTGGATGCTTGACTTGGCAGTGTGTGGGTACCCCTATAGGTGAGGAGAAGATGTCTTTTTATTCTTCCACGATCCCATCCACTTTATTCTGCTGCAAAGAGAGGCTCTGTGTAGAGGCCACGGATGTGGCGGTGACCTTCTGCTTACTGTGATCACGGATCACAAAGAATACAAACTTCTCGGTCTGTGAAATGACCTTACTGCATTGCTTAGCAAAGATTAAAGAAATAGAAGTAGGTGGCGCTACCTCTGGTATCATGTACAATTGTCTACCCAAAGTAATAATAACATTGTGGGGTCTAGACTCATACAGAGCATGACTCTTCCACAAATATGGTTGTCCTAAAAGAACATCACAAACTTCAACGGAAGAAATATCACATAGTACCTCATCTTTGAAAGGATTGATGTCGTAGGGTAGGTGACAATGTTGGTTGACACATAGATCTCTTCCTTGGTGAAGCCAACCAATGGTGTAGGGTTGCGGGTGCGGTGTCTTTGGTAGGTATATTTGCTTGAAAACCTCTGTTGAAATCAGGTTCTTCTGACTACCACTATCGACAATGAAGTGAAGCGGAGCCCCCTTTACCCACATATGTGAGTGAAATAAGCCTTCCCCTTCCTCTGGTTCTTTTGGTTCGCTTGGTCAGACTTTGGTGGTAGTGACGGTGGCACTGGGTTCAACATTGATAATCTGCTTCCCTCCTTCAGGATTTGATTCAGAATCAAAATCGGCCTCTGACTCGGAAGTCTTCAGTTTGGCCATGAGTGACTGCTTAGAGTGGCATTCTTCGGTGTTGTGCCAAGGTATTGTATGGTACTCACACCATTTTCCTGTGTCCTTATTCATCTTCTCATTTACCTTCTTGTGTTGCGGCTTGGAATGGTTGTCATGAGGGCAGCCATCTCAACTTGATCCATTGCTTTATGGGTTGGGGCTTCCTTTTCCCTGCTTCAAAGTGTAAAAGTGATCTTTTCCCTAACAGATTCAACCATTTATCTACAACATCTGCATTTTCCAGTCCTTCAAATAATGGAATATAAAAATTTACATGTACCTTAAAGGGATTTGCATGGCCACTTGATGAATATGCTTCTCCTATGGGTAGTCGTCGAAGGATTTGCGCGAAGTTGTCCATCATTTAGTTCCTTTTTCGCGCGAGGGCTTCCTCGAGAAACATTTTAATAGGATCTCCTACTCCATCATATTTCTTTTCGTCCCCCATGGATTGTTGTCGAGCTTGGCGTGGTCGATCTTGCAATGGCTCGATTGGTTCGAGTCCTAACTTCTTATACCCAGATCTTTTTGGGGACATGCATGAAGAAAAATAAATGAAGAGCATACCGCTTTGATACCACTGATCTAGATTTAGGATCAAAATGAACTGATTAACAGATTGAATACAATAAAAACAGAGATATGAAGAATAACACAGATATCTAGTGAACAATATCTTCTATTGAATAATGAAATAGGCTGAAATTGTAAAACTATAGAACTTAAAAACTNAGGTGGGTGGCCACCAATATCCAACTAGATCAATCCTCCCCCCTTAGAAAGAAATGGTATCCATTGCATTGAGTTCCCCCATCAGGTGAGGAAACTTATGTTGGATTTGGACCTGGGTGAGCCACTTGCCTTGGTGCAGGAGTTGCCCTGACTTGACAACCCGATAAAGCTGGATCCTCTGTTAGCAAGTGCCCATGATCTCTGTGTCCACTATCTGATCAGTGAATGATTGTTCCATGTAGTCAGAGTTGAGCTTTGTGGGTGTCAGTTGTTCTGTGATCTTTGAGGTGTCCAATAATGGTGGAAAATATGGTCGAAGGAGGTCCACATTGAACACTGGATGCAAGCCAAGGAAGGTTGGAGTGTTGAGCTCAAAATCATTGTTACCCATGGCCTTGGTGATAGTGTAAGGCATGTAGCGAAGTGGGTGGAGCTTCCTATGGGGACCTATGAGATGCTCCTTCTAAAAATGTAACCAGAATTTGTCATGAACTTGAAACTGGTGTGGTACCCTATGTTGATCATGATGCTTCTTGTACTTAGCACTAGATTTCTGCAAAATCTCCTGGACCTGTTGGTGGATGTGTTGAATCCACTCAATGAATCTGGTGGCTTTGTCGATTTCAGACTGATCATGGGAATATTTTTTCTGTGTGGTGGCAAGAGGAAGTGAAACATCAATGGGTCCCAAGGGTTGGAATCCTAGCCCCACCTGAAATGGGCTATGTTCAATGGAGCTATGGAGAGCCATGTTGTAATTGTGTTGAACATAGGGGAGAATCCCGTCCCATGTACGTGGATGCTTAGAGTTGTACATGCGCAAAATGTGCACAATAATCTGATTGAAGAACTTTGTTTGGTCGTCTATTTGGGCATGGAAAGTAATGGATTTTGTGAGCTTGGCGTCCAAAAGTGACCAGAGACTTGACCAAAATGTGTTGAGGAACCTATTTTCCCAGTTGGAGATGATGGTATGTGGTATCCCAAAGTGGACCCACACTCATTTGAACAAGAGATTGGTAGTATCTGTCATTGTGATATTCTTCTTATAGAATGTGAGGATGACCATCTTCGAAAACCGATCAACGACCACAAATATGTAGTCATTTCCTTGCTTGGTGGACAAAAGGCCATACATGCAATCCATAGATATGGATTCCCAAGGCTTTCGAGGAGTAGGAAGAGGGGTGTATAATCCTTGCTTCTTGATGGTTGGATTGGAAATGGCATAGGCAGTGCAATATCTGATATACTTGTTGACGTCCTCTCGAATTTTTGGCCAATGAAAATGTTTCTGAAGAATGACTACATTTTTCTCCATGACAAAATGTCCTTCCATCCGACTGTAGTGGGATTCCTAAATCAGCTTTGCACGCTCTCTTGTAGGAACACAAAGATGGCCTAGGTGGCATAATAGTCTGTCTTGAATGTCAAAATCAGTGACAATCACACCTCTACCCAAGAGCTGATAGGTGGTGTTGAAGTCTGGATATTGCTGATAAAGTTGGGGCCACTCAGATGATTCATGTCCACATGAATGGAGCACAGTGGTGAGTGCAGCCAAAGGAGGTCGACTGAGGTAATCAACAACACAATTTGAGATACATGTCTTATACTTGATGTTGGGACGAAACTGTTGTAGGTAGGTGGACCACTTCTGATGGCATTCATTCTGCAATTTCCCCTGTGTCTGTATGAACTGTAGAGGCTTGTGATCACTGTGTATGATCGTCTCCTTTCCTAGAATGTAATGTTTCCATTGACGACAAGCTTGTACAATGGAATACATTTCCTTGTCATAGGTGGGGTATTTTCAGATAGTATCTGAGATTGTCTCACTATGGTATGCCACCAGATGACCATGTTGAGTGAGAACTGTGCCCACAACAAAGTCATATGCCTCAGTCTCAATCTCGAATGGTTTTTTCAAATCAGGCAAGGAGAGTATTGGAGCTAAGAACAAACAATGCTTAAGATCATCGAATGCTTGTTTTTGTTCCTTCTCCAACAAAAAATTGGCCCTGCCACCGCCCTTGGTCACCTGGATGAGAGCCCATGCAATATGGGAGAATCCCAACATGAATCATCAGTAGAAGTTGGCTAGTCCCAAGAAGATCTGAAGCTTGGACAGTGTGGTTGGGTCTGGCCAGTCACAGATGAATTGGATCTTAGCTGGATCAACATGTACCCCATGCTCATCAACAATGTATCCCAAGTATTGGACCCCGTTCATGCCAAAAGAGCATTTTTCCAAGTTGGCATAGAGATTGTGCTGCCACAGAATGCTCAAAACCTGATGAATATTCTGCATGTGCTCTTCCCACGTTTTGCTGAAGATGAGGATGTCATCCAAACATACCATCACAAAGGAGTTGGTGAAGGGTCTGAATGCATCATCCGTCAACCTCATGAAAGTGGTTGGTGCATTTTTTAAGCCAAAGGGAATGACTAGCCATTTGAAGAGACCTTCTTTAGATTTGAAGGTTGTCTTCCATACATTAGTTGGTTCGATGGGAACTTGGTTGTAGCCAGACTTTAGGTCAATCTTGCTGAAGAAATTTTCCCCCTTGAGTTGGTCAATAAGTTCATCAATCCTGGGAATGGGGTATCGGTTCCTGACTGTGATTTTGTTTGAGTCTTTGTAATCAATGCAGAGTTGCCAAGTCATGTCCTTCTTCACCAGTACAATCAGGCTTCCATAAGGGGAGGACCTGGGTATGATGTTCCCATTTCGAAGAAGTTCTTGAATCTGAGGCCTGATTTTATCATTTTCCATCAGCGAGAATCAATAGACTAGTCCATTATGTAGAGGTGCGTCAAGGGTCAGATCATTTGGATGCTTGACTTGGCAGTGTGTGGGTACCCCTATAGGTGAGGAGAAGATGTCTTTTTATTCTTCCACGATCCCATCCACTTTATTCTGCTGCAAAGAGAGGCTCTGTGTAGAGGCCACGGATGTGGCGGTGACCTTCTGCTTACTGTGATCACGGATCACAAAGAATACAAACTTCTCGGTCTGTGAAATGACCTTACTGCATTGCTTAGCAAAGATTAAAGAAATAGAAGTAGGTGGCGCTACCTCTGGTATCATGTACAATTGTCTACCCAAAGTAATAATAACATTGTGGGGTCTAGACTCATACAGAGCATGACTCTTCCACAAATATGGTTGTCCTAAAAGAACATCACAAACTTCAACGGAAGAAATATCACATAGTACCTCATCTTTGAAAGGATTGATGTCGTAGGGTAGGTGACAATGTTGGTTGACACATAGATCTCTTCCTTGGTGAAGCCAACCAATGGTGTAGGGTTGCGGGTGCGGTGTCTTTGGTAGGTATATTTGCTTGAAAACCTCTGTTGAAATCAGGTTCTTCTGACTACCACTATCGACAATGAAGTGAAGCGGAGCCCCCTTTACCCACATATGTGAGTGAAATAAGCCTTCCCCTTCCTCTGGTTCTTTTGGTTCGCTTGGTCAGACTTTGGTGGTAGTGACGGTGGCACTGGGTTCAACATTGATAATCTGCTTCCCTCCTTCAGGATTTGATTCAGAATCAAAATCGGCCTCTGACTCGGAAGTCTTCAGTTTGGCCATGAGTGACTGCTTAGAGTGGCATTCTTCGGTGTTGTGCCAAGGTATTGTATGGTACTCACACCATTTTCCTGTGTCCTTATTCATCTTCTCATTTACCTTCTTGTGTTGCGGCTTGGAATGGTTGTCATGAGGGCAGCCATCTCAACTTGATCCATTGCTTTATGGGTTGGGGCTTCCTTTTCCCTGCTTCAAAGTGTAAAAGTGATCTTTTCCCTAACAGATTCAACCATTTATCTACAACATCTGCATTTTCCAGTCCTTCAAATAATGGAATATAAAAATTTACATGTACCTTAAAGGGATTTGCATGGCCACTTGATGAATATGCTTCTCCTATGGGTAGTCGTCGAAGGATTTGCGCGAAGTTGTCCATCATTTAGTTCCTTTTTCGCGCGAGGGCTTCCTCGAGAAACATTTTAATAGGATCTCCTACTCCATCATATTTCTTTTCGTCCCCCATGGATTGTTGTCGAGCTTGGCGTGGTCGATCTTGCAATGGCTCGATTGGTTCGAGTCCTAACTTCTTATACCCAGATCTTTTTGGGGACATGCATGAAGAAAAATAAATGAAGAGCATACCGCTTTGATACCACTGATCTAGATTTAGGATCAAAATGAACTGATTAACAGATTGAATACAATAAAAACAGAGATATGAAGAATAACACAGATATCTAGTGAACAATATCTTCTATTGAATAATGAAATAGGCTGAAATTGTAAAACTATAGAACTTAAAAACTTGCTCAAATGGTGGTAGCTATCTCTAAGAAGAGATGTGGCTGCTATGCACATCCGTCTTAGCAGAATCAATTATAATGAGGCTCTAGAGGCCTTTTTTATATTACTCATGAATGCCAAAACACTAGACATCCAAAAACCTAACCCTGGGAGGTGAAACGTCAAAAGTCATGTGGGCCCCTATGGGTAAGTTGGTACCTCAAATTCTCAGGATCGTAACTTTTGCATACGACCTCCATTTTAGGTGCATGATAGCCCGTTGGAAAGGTATTTCAGAGAACTACACATTATGTCGTCAAAATCTAACCTTGTCTACAGTTTGATTGTGGCAAGCCAAAAAAACAGTGTTTAGGCCTCCAAAACGGCCCTGGAAGTACAACAAGATGTGTTGACATGAAAACATAGAAAATAAGTCGGTTGGATTAGGTGAGAGGCCACCAATATCCACCTGGAAGATGTGTATGGATTTAGACAACCCCATAAGCGTAGAACCCACAATTACAAAGAAGTACATAAAAACGTGTTGAACTAAAAATGGACAAGAGGAGCTAGTTGGAATAGGTGGGTAGCCACCAATAGCCAATTGGATCACATTGGCCAAAACTTCAAATTCACCATGGTGGAATGCATGCTATAGATATGTGGTATTATGTAGCGAATGCAAGGATGCATTGTGTAGATGTGGCCATGGGTATTGACACATCAATTGTTATTTTATTGGTAGCTATTTGTTGCATTATAAAAATCCCACGGTACTGAAAATGCATAATGATGGATAGATACATTATATTTAATATTAATACTAGTTGAAGGTGATTGAATTATAGTTTGATACAAATTATGAGATCACTCTTTGGAGTAGTTGAAACTGTTACAAAGATATGATGATAATGCACGTGAGTACTGATAGTTTGTTTGGCTTAATGAAGGATGAGTAAAATGGTAGGTGGAGTGGTCTTGGGTATGGAAATAATTTAATCCCATAAGGAATATTGTTCTCTACTACTACAAGAGCCAAACATTATGAGCAGAAACCTCATGCCTGCAAATTTATTTTTCCTGTATAAAATAGTTTCAAGAATTAGAATTTAAAAATCATTGACAATTTGTTTGGTTATATGTAAATTGAGAAAATTGTAGGGATAATGGTCTTTGATATGGAAGGGATGCAATCCCATAAATAAGACCATATCTTTCTGCTACAAGAGCCAAACATTATGAGCAAAAACCTCATGCCTAGGGAATTTTATTTTCCTTTAAAAACATATTTGAGAAATTAAAAATTGTTATGATATGCTAACAGTTAGTTAACTGAGTGAAGGTTGAGAAAATTGAAAACATAATGGTCTTGGGTATGACACTATTGTAAGCCATAATAAATATTGATGCTTGTTGTTGCAAGAGACAAACGAATTATGAGTAGGAAGCTCATGCTTGGGAAATTATGTTTTCCTATATAAAATAGATTTGACATTTAATGAGTGAAATTACTACAATATTATCTCATGATGATTGTATGTGTGTAATATAGATGAGATGTTGGCTATTGAAGTTGGAATCTTGTGAAGAAGAGCACCAGAAGGAAATCAAACTCAAAGAAAAAGGCATGGAATGAAGAAAGTCCAAGGGACTTGTTGCATCTTGATTTCTTGGAACTTCAACTCTGATACTTCATGGTCGAGTGCACTGGAGCCCTAAAGAGAAGTGATACATCCTAAAGGACTACAATGAAGAGAAGGGGGTACACTTCCTGGGGTTGTGTATGCTGATGGGGAATGAGAGTTTGTTGGTTGGAACTGCTACCAAAATTTATGCATTTTTTGGTCGGAGTTCCTATGTATGCATGTTTTTTTTTTTAGGCCGGAGTGCTTATGTATACAAGTTTTTGGGTTGGACTATCTGCGTGGATTAAAGGTCGGAGAGACTAGATTTTGTAATATTAAGAACACTAATATGGCATTATGCACTGAGTACAATGCCAAAATAAGGGGAGGGGGGTGTAACACCCCCAATTTTGATCCCTATGAACTAGAATGTATTATGTAAATGTGGCCTAGGCTGGTGAGTCGGTATGTTGAAAGGATCGAAGTGCCCATAAATTTAATATTTCTATATATATTAATAAAATACATCATTGGTTGCAAGACGGACAAGAACAAGAGATAGGGGGTTATGATTCCACGAGAGAGGGGGATAAAGGGGCTAAGTCTTTTTATTATATTTTATTTACCCATCTTGGTTTTAATTGATAAAAGTGGTTACATGAGCTTCTTGGGGAAATTCCATGTGGATCATGATTTCCAAGTAAATATATAAACCCATCTTTGGGTTGTTTGGGGGTTCACTCTTTCATTTGGTTCTTCATTCATTATTAATCATGCATTCACTTTTTCTCATTCATGTGCTACTGTTCTAGGCATGGAAATGAATTTTTGGAGGTAGAGACCCAGTCTTAGATGGTTGTGAGGATTTATTGATCATTCCAAGAGGGAATGGATGCAAGTGTGCATGATATTTGTTGTAACTTGAGATGGTTTTCAGTTGTTTAGAAACCATGCCAAGACATATTTGAACTTTATTTAGGCCATAAGCTAACTCTTGGACCAGAGAGGGCTCTCTCATATGATTTAAGAACACTAGCTTCCCATTGTCACTAAGCAATAGTTCTAAACATTAAGCTCAAGTGCCATATTTGGGTAACAAACAACATAAAACAAGGTAGACAAGGTTAAGGATAAAAATAACGGTTGATTGGAATAAAGGTTTGTAAATCCCTCATGTCAGAAGGCATGATACATTGGGAATAAAGTCTCACATAACATAACAAAAAATATTATAGGTGATAGATCAAAGAAAATAAGAAAACATAAATTTCAAAAATGACAAAGGGCAATAACAATCTCAATCAATTTGAGATGAAGAAAATGAGATGGGCATAGAGATCATGAATCCATCATACCAGATAAACATTTCAATCTGGGAACTTTAAAAGAATGAATCCAAACACAAAATATTCAAAAATGTAATTCTGATTACAGTATTTGAATGTATACATCATAGAAAAGGTCATAGCATAAATCTTCAAACTATCTCATAAATACACTCATTGACAGTGGAAGTTATACCAAATTGTCCAAGCTACATATCAAAATTGCATTGAAAGAAAATATATGGAATTACAAGGAGCTTGACACATAAAACATGAAAAAAAACGGGGCTCTGTTATATTGAGATATGAATCCAATGAATAATTCTTTCTTATTCAAAAATTTACAAAATGATGGCCCCATAGGCTCATCCTCCAAGAAAACACAGTCTTCACTTTGCCAAAAACTTCCTAACCTACTCCCCCTTTCACAAGTCCTTTATTGCTTCTTTTATAGTCTTAAGATGATCAATTGATGCCTTCAGATATGAAACCGTTTTCTCAACTGCTGCCTCAAAATTATCCATAAAATATCAACAAATTCCTCATATATTGGATCAATTGTGGACATGTGTACCCTCAAAATTGGATCTCACAGATATGCCAAACAGATGGAATGGATTGTTATAACAACCCCTCAAAACATGTGTATTAATATTGAGTTATGCACCAAATCATTTATCAATTTTTGTCCTCATTGTAAGAAGCATCTAGCTATACTTTTGCCAATTTTTTCTTTGTGTTAGAGAAAATTTTGGATCAAAATTATGGGTGGAGTTTTGAAACGTCCAACGTTTCGAGTGGACATTCCACGCATCATTGGGGACATAGAAAACTAATATGTTGTAAAAAAGTGTTGATATTTATAAATATAGCAGAGTGATAGTGATGGTCGTTAACAAATTGAAAGTATTTGTTGGTTTTAGGTAGGCAATAACAGTAATAAAAAGGATAAAATGATGTAAAAATAATAAAATAATAGTTCAAATATTAAATGGGGTTAGCTTGTAGTGTTGGTAGAATTAAAATAATCATACAAGATGATCATAAAAGATTAAAGTAAACATTAAGAATAGTAAAATGATGAAAAAATAGAATAAGTAATTAAATGATTAAAGAGAGTTAAATGTTTTTATTAAAAAGAGTTTAATAATATATGAGGTCAGAGGAGGAAGATAAGAATACATAAAATAAAGTAAAGTAAAGAAACAATGGTAAAAGAATGTGAAAAGCGGAGCAATTAATGATTAAACTATTCAACTAGAAAAAATCAAATAGGAAAATGATATGAAAAGGAAGGCGATATAATTATGGGGAGAATTTATTTGTCAAAGTCAATGTTATTAAAAAAAAGAGATAAATTAGAAAAAGTTAAAGTAATTAAAGAGAGAGATAATAATACAAATCTAGGGGTAAAGCATTATTTCGGTACGGGCCACGAGATTGGTACCAAATCGAGGCAAACTTTGAATACTAGATTGCCCCAATAAAAGGGGTAAAGGTCGGCCAGTGAGACGATGGGGGATAAGCTTCATCGTCGAGAGGGGAACAACCCAGATCATCAGCTAAGGCCCCTAAATGGCCGCTCAGTGCTGAAGGAAGTAAGAGTGCAAAGACAACCAGGAGGTTTGCCTAGAAGCAACCAACCTTGAAAGAGTGTGTAATAGCTCACTGATCGAGCACTCTTGCACTGAAGATGAACGAGACTAAGTGATCTGTCAAAGCTATGGGATGTAAAAATACATTGGTAGGGGAGTGTTCCGCCTCAGAGGGAAGCACTGACGCGAGCAAGTGTGGACGAAGCAGAAGCGAGAATGTCGCTTGAGTAATGAAAACATTGGCGAGAATCCAATGCCCTGGAAACATAAGGGTTCCTCCGCAAGGTTCGTCCATGGAGGGTTATTCAGGGCCTAAGATCAGGCCGAAAGGCGTAGTCGATGGACAACAGGTTAATATTATTGTACTACCCCTTGTTGGTCCCGAGGGACGAAGGAGGCTACACAGTTAAAGTAATTAAAGAGAGAGATAAGAATACAAATAGACAAAGTTATTTGTATTCTTAT
>JZKD02S0588150.1:11550-23030 GCA_000966675.3 Picea glauca
GCAATTCTTTCCAAGCCCTTTATTGCCTTTATTCTTTCTTTTATTTATTGCTTTTTCTTTCTTTTTTATTTCAAGGTCTAACTAGAGGACACTGCCTTGGCGTGGTGACCAAAGCTGACAGTGTTACCCACGAGCACTTTCACAGAAATGATAAGGCTAGCTCGTGATGAGACCCCCTTTCCCTTGGCCATGCAACCAAAGGTCACTGCCCTGGCATGGTAACCAGATAATGGCAATGTCATACTGCTAGGTACCCATGAACATAATGGGTTGGCTCATGATGAGACCCCCCATCCTCTTGGCTAGGTCTTGTTTTATTATTTTTCTTTGGGTCCCTCTTGTTTCTTATCGAGATGCCTTTTATTGCCTTCTCGGGGATCCCTGGGCAAGGCATCTCTAGGTTTTATTTTCTATGGCTTTTATCTTTTACCAGCTGCTTTTACCCCCTGGGCCTTTAGCCCCTTCTTTCCACAGGATAAAGTGTAACCCCACAAATAGGTCATCCTAATGTCTGGACTAGGGGAATGGGATAGATGAATGGGAGACAAGATGTAAAATGATAATATGGTGGGTGCGGACAATGTCTCTTCAAAGTCCCCCCTGGTGGCTAACCAAAACCTATGGATACAAGCTTGCTAGGGCACCCCGTTAATTCCCCCAACCATGGTCAAGTGGGTTAGTGTAAGATCCAAGCAGTCATCAGAAATGAAAGGAATTTGATGCATATATCTGAAAGTTATAATGATCAAACATGACACATACCATGATACCTAGACCAATTACCTCATGGAGCAAGAGTCTTCTCTGATACAAGTCCAAGCCGAAGGTGATGGACGTTGTTGCTGCTGAAAGGACAGGTCTGATGAAGAAGAAGAAAGATGGGCCCTCCAGGGACATGCTCAGGTCAATCCTGCTCTCGGTACTCCATGTCTAGGACCTGTGGGCCTCAAGACATGATCTCCTAGTTATCCCTAGAAATCGGGGATAACACATACCTCGACTTCGAGATTCTAGCTCACCATTCAAAAATGGGGGTGAAACATTGAAATCCTAAAGCAATGGTATGAAATCAAGCTCGAGAGAAGAGGCGAATCAAGCTCCATAGACAGATACTGGAGGTGGATGGTAACGGGAAGGAGGAATGAATATGTGTTCCAAGGGTGGATGGTAAGACCCCCTTTCCTCTTATGGGTGTGGCGGGGCAGCACTGGGAATAACATGTTTTATTTACTGTCCATGCTCCTCATCACATCACTATTCGAATTTCGTTAGTTCGTGCTCATCATGGTATCATGGCTACGGTACGGTTCCTAGTGTAGCTAGTTTGTTCTTCCCTTCACCGCTATCAAGCCTCTTTGACTCGACTGAGCATTCTCAACCATATGTTTGATTAAACTGCCAAGAGTAGTGGGCAGCCGCAAGCAATAAATCGCGATGCTTTTCAATGAAATACTGAATTTATGACCAACTTTAGAATGGTTTTTCTCTATATGAAGAAAAAGCTAGAAACATAAGCAAATCATTAGGACATTGCAGAATGGGTTTTACTCTACTAATTTGGTAGCAACATTGGGTTCTACCACCTTATAAATCATTGGTTCAACCTCTTATTACTAGTTGTTTCATTTCATCGTCTAATAAAATCAGTTTCTCATTCAATGATCAGAGTGCTAAAAAATGATGAGTGAATTGGATGTATCAGTGTGCCAAATTGATGATGTGATTTCCTAATGAAACCACCTTCTAAACCTATAGGAAAACACATGATGCATTCTTCCTAGGATTGGTTAAAATAATGTAGGTAAGTGAGAACATGAAATTGATCTAGTCAAGCTCTTAGAATTATATAGGGAAATTGCACCTAGGATTGGTCAAATTTTAGTATGATAAATTCCCTTTTGAATTACTGCTAATTTCTCTTGGTAATTCATACAATAAAAACCATGATGCATCCTTCCTCTCCCTCCTCGCCCTCCTTATGTCAGGCGATCAATTTCCCCTTTGTCGAGCGAGCCATCCTTCCTCACCTTCCGTTGTCAGGTGAGCCATCTCCTCACCCCACTTATTAGGGAGGTCATCCTTCCTAATTGATCTAGGTAATTATGAGTGTCAAAAGCAAGGTGGGAAATCCCGATCAACGAGGGCTCTTATTTATGATGCAATGATTGAATGATGTAATGTGTTAATTCTACCTAATGTTCCTATCTAATTCATAGAGAACAAAGCATGATGCAATGTCCCAGTTTCTGGGGTTTCCAAGGTGGTCTAGTTCTAGGCTCCATTTATTTAGGTATAGGTATTGGGGTTCGAGTTGCAAGTTTGCTAGTTTGAGGTTTCAAAAGTTGGTATAGTTCAAGGTGAAATGATGTATTAAACCTGCAAATATGATGTGGTCTCCCGGTTCCTCCCCGACTCCTGCTTATTACTTCTTGTCATAGAGAAATAATCTAAGGGTTCGAGCTGCGAGTTCCCTAGTTGAGGTTCAAGAGGTCTATAAGTCTAGGTGGGGGCTAGGTAAAGGTAGGTGTGATGTTGTGTTCAGGTGGACATAGTTGTTTGAATATGGTCTAGTGGGAGCTAAGGTTCAGTAAGGTCCAGTTAGGTAGGTTTTGTAGGTGTGTTCCCTTCTTAAAGGTCGATCAAGTTTATTTGACTAATATAAAGCCCAGGAAACCCATGTTGAATGAAAGTAAAAGGGTGGAGTACTGATTCTTTCTATAGTGAGTAGTAAACTAATAATGATATCAAAGTATATTCCTGACATTTTGTCTAGAGCTAGAGGTTATAAGGAGTGAATTAATAATGAGTAAACATGAAAGTATTGATTCTTTTTCTAAGAAATGGTATGTGTAGATCGAGATTGTAAGAAGGGTGGGTTTTAGAGTATCAAGCTTAGGGGAAGTGGTAGTGGAATTTCAATAAAAGGTAAATTTATTGTAGCTTTGTGTTTACTCATGGTTTTGTGAGTGTTTGTTTAAGATTCATGTATCTAGTTACTAAGAAGTTACTTATGGATATCTGGGCTATTCTAGGGATTATAAGGAGAAGTTTATATAGTTCATAATGAATTCGTGTTCTTTTCCTAAGGATAAGGGATGTTCTTGTTGTTAGGAGTTAGTTGAATAATGAGAAGATAAGAATGGGCCGAGATCCGCAGGATCGATGCCTCCCCAGCTTGGTATTCTTCCTTGTATGGTGATTTATTCCTTTTATTGTTCTATCTTGCTGACTGCTGAAGGACTAAAGCTTCTAAATGGCTTTGGGTTCCTGACCTTCCTTTATTTATTATAAGACAAAGAAGAATCCAATACCTATCTATTCTTGAGCCCCTAATACTATCTAATTCCTACTTCCTAGTTCCTAAAGGGATCCTAATTACAGGTTTAATAAGGCCTATCTAATAATATTTATTTGTCTAGTTATAGGAGTTTTGTTATAGGAATTTACTATAAATATTATAAGAATCAAAACCTTACTAATCCCTAAATTATATAACCTACCTAATCCTAGCCATCTAACCTATGGTCCTAAGACCTCATACCTACCGTTCCTAATCCTACTTACTAATACCTTTAGAATATAAGATTACTAATATATTTAGAATATTCCCTTACTAATAAAGAGTCTAAGATTCCTAATATAAAGAATATAATCTTACTCAAGATAAGAGAAAGTAAAGTTTAAGAATATTCCTAATACTAATCTTACTAATAGATTATTGGTGGAAATTACAAAATCTCCAAAGAGAATTGATCGGTATGCCACATTCTTTAAATTCAATATTCCAGACACCGGCGAGGCTAATGCATATAGATTGACCTTTAGATGGCCAGCTTCTTGCAGGGAAATATTCAATGCATGAGCCAGGTTATGAAAGGGAAAATTACCAATGTCGGGTTCTTTAAGGACCGTGCACGAGGCCAGGTTCTTAAATGTAAATATTCCAGGCAATGGATCTTCTTGCCAAAACTACTACATAAAATCAACAATAACCTTAGCTCACGTACCCTAACACCATTCGGGACACCTCCAACCCGGCTTCAATTTCAATTTTGATTAGTCAAAGCACCCCTTCCTCCTAGATCGAGATAAAAAGACTATTTATCAAGGTCAACAATCACAGATGCATTCATTAACTAAACTATAGAAGGACTAAACTCTTAAATCATTCTTAACAACTCCTCACTATCGAAGTAATATAGAACTTCTAGAAAAGAAAGATATACGTACGCTAGCCTTAACAACACCATAGAAGGACTCTCTTATTTACTCATTACTAATAACTACTAACTCTATAGAATCCATAGATAACTTACAATATAAGGTATATATTACTTATACAAAAAGAAAATACAACTCTCTCTTAACAATAGAGGTGAGGTACGAACCTCCCCAACTACAAAAAGAATAGTAGACTCTCTCATGATTAGGAAACTCCTAAAAAAGAATAAGGAATATAGAACTTACCTTTTCAAAAGGAAACTCAAATAAAAACAATAGGAATTCTATTAGACTCAAACTATAATGATTTAATACTCAACTTATATCCTATAACTCAACTCAACTCTTACAACTCAACCTCACTTAGGAATTAGAAGGAACAACAATAAGCTATAGATCTAACAACTAGATAGATGTACCTTCCATAAGAACAAGACAAACAACTACCAACACATAGCTACATTACTTTTACCTTAGCTTCCACTTACCATAATGATTTTATTAGGGGTTTTATTGTTCAACCTACCCTTACTTATCAATAAATCGAGATACACTTCCCTATCTCAGGAAATAACAACTTATGCTTGGGTAAATACTATTTACAAATGAAATAATTGAAACATGTCATGGATAAAGCTTATAATGAAAAAGAACACCCACTTAGATGATTTAGCAATTATACAAAAGAAGAGTTAGTTTTTATACCAATGAACATGAGATATCCACAATAAAAGAAGTTGCTTGACAGATTTGCTTGAAAGTGACTTGCTTGAAATATGAATAACACAATTTGAGATTCTTGAAAAGTAAACTTGAGATGCTATGTTGTCAAATAAATTGCTTGAAGATAAATTACTTTGAAAGTGAGATAGCAATTGTTGTGAATGTAGTGTGTAGATTGATTTTAATAAATTTTAGGTCTCTCTCTGATTAGGGGGATTAGATGTGACAGATTGAAGTCTCGACTATGTGACTACCCCAAACCGTTATCCTCTCAACCAAAAGGAAGTATTGGGTGCTCAATAAGTAAGGCAAACAAGGCCTTACCCTAGCTCCACAGGTCAAATCCAAAGAGCAAGTGTACTCAACCCGGGGGAGACCTAGTGTTGTGAGATCATCCCTGACATAGCACCCCAAGTATCTTCCTCAAGCCTCCTTTTTTATAGTGGAAACAATAATGATTGGATGCCTAATTACTAAATTCCCAACCTTTTCCCTTTCTTGTCACCCAGGATCCACAAAGTGGCAAGGGGAGAGAATACAGAGCAAAAATGGAGCACAAAAAGATTACTTTTGCAATGATTTTAAAATTATACAAGTCTTATGTTATTGCAAAGATGGCTTATGCCAAGTTCTTGCAAGGTGGGGCAAAAATAAATAATTGAAATGCTTTGTAGCTTGCTTAAAAAATAAAATTTGCAACCCCACAACAATGGTACAAGTGGAGGCACAATGCCTACCGTTTTGGCCAAGGTGGGTGTAAATAAAATAATTAAAATGACTTGAAAGAAAAAGAAACCTCAACAATGGCACAAGTGGAGGCACAATGCCTACCATTTTGGCCAAGGTGGGTGTGAAAGGAAAAACAAGAAATAAAACTACTTCTAGCCTTCACGATTTGGCAAGGATGGCTTAGGCCACTCTCTTTGCAAGGTGTGGGCAATTAATTCTAACTATTACAATATCAAATTTTTTATGTAAATTAAGAGAAGGCACACCCAAGAGACTCTCAAGGGTGGCTTACAATGACTTAGAGGAAGAATAATAAGGGGGATATAATATCCCAACTTTAGAATGCCTTTTGAGGACCTTTGGGGCTCAATACCAACCTTGTAGCTAAACATCTGTGTAAAAAACAACAAGGTATATTTTATAGGAAAAACTACAAAACCAAGAAACTTGTTAACTTTGTATTAGCCCAATAAAACACCAATTTAAATATAAATTTATGAATATGAAAATGATACTCTTAATTTCTATTCTATGTCATAACAATGCTTAGAATGAAAGAAAAGAAGAAAAGAATGTTAGCTAAATTTTGGAAACTTTGCATGATTGAAAAGAGTGAGTTTTCCACTCTAAAACCAGTCCTTCAACCTTCTAGTGATCCCCAAATAAGATTGCCTTTGCTACACAAGGAAACAAGGAGGTGAGAGCATCCAAAAAACTTGTAAAATACTTTGCAAACTTTATAAAAAACTACCACAAGATCAATATAAATACACTACCAATAACACCCAAGCAAAATACTTTGCTTGAGTCTCCAAGTAGAAACTAGTGAAAGAAAAATGCAAAAATAAAATAGAGATGTATCACCTCACTAGAACACAATGAAGGCACCAAGAAGACTCCCAATGCACACCATAGATTCTCCAAATCTTACTTTATTATCCACAAAATGTTGCTACAAATACTTGTAGCAAGATTTACACATGAGAGCATGAGAGAGGGGGGGAAAGAATGAGAGAAATTTTGGCATAATAGACTTGCTCCAAGATATGATGATGAAATGAGGAGGAGAGGGTCAATTTATAGGCAAAGGTGAGGAGAGACCCCAATTGGATGAGCTCCAAGTGGCATCCATCCAATGGAAGAGGGTCTCTTCAAGGGGGGCGCACTTTTAGGTCAAGAGAGTGATGTGAAGGTTGAGGGGTGAGTGGGGAAGGCGGAAACCACCTTCCCCAATAATTAAAAGTGTAGTGGGGATGAATGGGGGGTACTAACAAAGTATTGGGGGGCCCCATGACATATTTTTAACTTTTCATGAGTTATTGAGCAAGGGGGTCTTTTTAAGTTGCTCGATAACTTTTCATGAGTTATTGAGCAAGGGGGGCGCCCCTCTTCTAGGGAGATGGTCAATGTGGGTTGTGGGCTAAGCAAAGGGGGTCTTTCTAAGTTGGAAATCATTTTACCAACTTAGGAAATGCATTTGGGACACTTTTCCCACTCTCTCTCTCGTGACTTTAATGACTTTTACAAAATTTGGCTATTTTAATTAAGCCAATTACATGTTGATTTTTGACCGACTTGGACTCCTCATGGACAATGGCCTAGCAAAAATTGTCCAAATGAGCTGAGACTTGGTCCAAGGGTGTAGGGGTTCATGAACCATTTTATTTAAGTACTCGTATCCCTATAGAAAATCCCCAAGGACCACTTTTTTACATTTTACAAAAAAAATAATTAAAAATCCCTAGTTTGCAGGAATTTTATTTATTTAAAAAATCCTATCAAAACCTAATAGAATTACACCAGACTCTAGGAAATGTCTAGCATGATAATTTAAAATACTCCTAGACTTTAGTTACCCCATCGGCTCAATCATTAGAACTCCTTTCACCACTTTGGAGAATTATTGTGGGAGTGAAAAACTCAAGGGAAATTAATAAGGCCGATTAGGCCAAATTAATAACCTGAGAAAAAAAAACACTCAGTAAAATGGAATCCTCTAATGATGAAGTCCTAGGCAACAGACTTAAACTATGATCCATGCAGACCCATTACATTATTATCCCATGGAGGGGAGCGGAAATTTCAATTACAAAAATAAGTGTTGAAGGCCAAAACTGCCTTGTAGAACCAACAAGTCTTTCAACATGGTAGCACCATCAGGTGCATATCTTCATGGTAAATGGAGTTGACCCCATAGTTGAAATAGGTGGTCAACAGGTACTCCGGGAGAAATCAAGTGTGGAGGTAGCAAAACTCCCGAAGTCACGGGAGTCGAAGAAGATCTGGTCGTCTGATCTTGAGAGAACAGGTGTCACCAAATCCTGCACCACAGATAAAAAGCACTTTGGAGGCCCGGAGAGGATCAAAACCATTGATCATGCTGGACATGTGAAATCCATCTAGTAGTTCGACAATCTCTGTAGCAGTGACGGAAAGAACCCTAAAGGATGAAGTCCCGAACTAACTCTGGACAGTTGGATCCTGTACAAACATGTCAACAGATCTAGCACTTCGAAGGTCCAAAGCAACAAACACTTCGGAAGAACGAAGGTCTGTTGAGTCAATAACTCTCGAAGATCCGAAGGGCCGGAGTAAATCCAAGCCATTGATC
Source organism: Picea glauca (assembly GCA_000966675.3). Lineage (NCBI taxonomy): Eukaryota > Viridiplantae > Streptophyta > Pinopsida > Pinales > Pinaceae > Picea > Picea glauca. The sequence goes on from JZKD02S0588150.1 coordinate 19,835, forward strand.
ATAGAGTACACATGACAGGAGATCCTGCGCTCCGAGGATAGCCACTTCAGAGGAAAGTCGAATGCGTGAAGAGAGAACTCCCGAAGGCCCAAAGCCCAGAGTTCATCTGGACCATACATCAATGATGACACGTGTCGACAGATCTAACACTTCGGAAAGTTAACACTTCAGAGGATTGTTAGTATTGTGCATTGAAAAGGCCCGAAGCCCGAACTCCTGAAGTAATTGTGGACCGTTGATTTCAAATCAACAAGCACTGTTGATCTATTCGTCTATTTTCCCGTTCACCGATTCGAAGGAAGCAAGGTCTCAACGGATTGACATGGCCAAAGCCCGAAGCCTCGGAGAACCTGGTTCTTAGCCCTTGGTCATATGAGGGGTTAACGTGAAATTTTTTTTCGTTAAAAGAAATCCTCGGAACCCCTGTTTTTTCGCCATATTTTTTCCTGGTAAAGCGCGAAACTCACTATCAGTTTTTTATTGTTTTGTTCTATTTTTTTGGAAATGGCCACCTCAAACCATTTAGGACCAACACAAGGACCAATTCTTCTTGGGAAGAACTATGAGTTTTGGTCTCTCGGAATGAGATCCTTCTTACAAGCACATAAATGCTGGAATCTCGTGGATCATGGCTATGTGGAACCAGATCCCGCACTGCTCGCTGCCATGACCGTTCAACAACGAAATGCCCGGGCAGAATGGAGAAAAAGAGAAAACAAATCCAAGTTCTGGATACAAAACTCTGTGGATGACTCGATTTTCTCCAAAATCACAGGCGTTATTACTTTTGTTGACCACCTATTCAACTAGGAGGTCAACTCCATGTGACATGAAGTAATGTATCATCAGATGATAGTATGTCAAAGACAGTTTGGTTCTACTAGGCAATTTTTGCCTCCAGCACAAATTTTGTAAGCGGGATTACCGCACCCCTGCGTGGGTTAATATTGTAATAAGTCTACATGGATCATGTTAGGTCAGTTGCCTTAGGGTTTCCTCATTAGAAGAGTTCCTTTCGCTGAGTGTTTTTTATCCTCAGGAGGTTAATGTGGCCTAACCAGCCAGGTTAATCTTCCTTGAGTTTTTCACTCCCACCCAATAAATCCTCCAAAGTGGTAAAAGGCGTTCTAATGAAGTTATTCCTAGGTAGCTAGTGTTTAGGAATGTTGTAAATGGCCATGTAAGACAGCACGCGGAATTTCGCAGAATTGCGTCAAGTATAGCTAGGTTTTTTTTAAGGTTCCGAATTAATTAATTGATTGATTAATTAATTAATTATGGGTAATTAATGTAAAACTTAGGTCCCGGGATTTTCAATAGGGGTATTTGTACTCAAAATAAATCTAATGAGACCCCCTGCACCCGTGGACCAAGTTTCAACTCAGTTGGACAAGTTTTGCTAGGTTGTTTGTCCGCTTAGGAGTTTTTCGGGAAAACGACAATTTTAATTGCCAAACCCAGAACATGGGAAAATGTAATTTGTGTAATAAGGGACCAAATCAAGTGAATTAAGTGGCAATAATTTGAAGAGGGACCCCACCTAACCTACCCACACCCTTTACCCACCTTTTAAACACACATTTAATTAAAATTAATTTTTAATTATTTCCCTACGTTGAACTCACATCCCCTTCCCCACGTGAGCATGTAATAATCATTTAGTGGTTGTATTAACTTGTTTTAAGTATGTTTTGGGCCCCTCCTCATGAGGTGCGCCCTTTCTTTCAATCCTATTCCCATCCCCCTCACCTCACGTACCACTCCTCACTTAAACTCACACCCCTCTTAGCAGTTGCACCCCCACTTCCCTGCATTTAATTGCAAACTCACTTAAAAGGAGTCGTGGGTCCTTTCTCCTCCACGTACTCCCCTATCCACCACTCACATCACACTTAGGAGTGTGCTCTACACACTCTCCTCATGCCTCACGTTTCTCCCTCACGTCCCCACTCTCCACGCCTTCACATCCTCACGGAAAGCTTGGAAGTGTGATGTTTAAACTTGGAAACTCTTCTTAAGTGGGTCGTGGGACATTCCCTCTTCCCATGCGCCTTACCAATTCCCTCACTTCTTTCCAACTTACCTCACGCTTCCTTTCCCAACTCATGCTTTCTTTTATTAAAAAATGGAGAAAGCTCACGTGGGGATGGAAACATCTCAGTTCAAGTCAAGGAAAAAAAATTGAAATTGGTACATGAGCCTCCCCTTTCTCATACGCCCCTCCTTGCCTTGCTTTTTTCACCCATCCTTTTCATCTTTTTCCATTTCCTTCAACCTAAAAGCTTGGTTGTTCATTGGCTGCTTTCCCAGGTGAGTTGTCTTCCCTTGGATGTTTGACACATGTTGAAGATCCAAGAGGGGTCTCTTTAGCTTTTCAAGCTATTTAAGAGACCTCTCACTCCCTCATTCCTCACCTTTCATTATTGCACTGTTATGCTACTAGTTTCTCACCATCCCATTCTCTCTATCTCTCTCATTATTGCCGTAATTTTTCACTGGTTTTGTTCTTGAAGGGCTTGTGGCAATTAATTGTCACAACCTCTTCCCATTGGATAATAAAAGGAAATAGCTTTGGAGGATTTTGGGAAGATATACAAGTATTTGTGTTCTTACAAACATATGAGGTAAAATCGCTTTGATTTCATATAATGGTTGCATGAATGGATCTTAGGTAAAGTATTTTATTCAAGTAGATATTGTAAAGATTAGTCTTGTGAATTTATATATGTGGTTGGCTAGATAGGGTGCAAGTATTTCACTTTATTAGATTAACCCTCCATATTATCCATTGTATGCATGCTATTGTGTGAGTTTTTGCAGGTTGGACTTCAAGGGTTTCATTAGGGTGCCTCTTGGAAGAGTCTCCCTTTGAGATTTTCATACACTCCAAGTTATTTTTGTATTGTTCACCTTTTCTCATTCTCATTTCGGTAGCTAACCTGCTTAGATAGGTCACCTAAAGTCTCTAAATTTTCTGGTTCTTGTATGCACAAAATCTTTACCTAAAAACAAAGATTTCATAACATTTTTTAAGTGTGTTGCAGCTCAAATCAGCAAGCAATAACTTACAGATTTTTGCATATTCTCGCCAGGACAAGGGGGCACACTGCCCATTTTCATGCACAACACACCCTCAAGCAACTCCTCTCATTGTGGTAAACGCTTATCTTTTCTTTCTATATTCTAAATCACTGTA